>JAODAL010023495.1:0-62578 GCA_025379985.1 Phyllomedusa bahiana
CACATCCCCTTGCCGGCACATGCGTGAACCTTTCGTCCAGAAATTTCAAAAAAGCTACCCGGGTCTGGATGCCTGTGAGGAAGGCTCAAGCCCTAATTTCGACTTCCGCCGTTCCACCCGCTTGCCGCGGGCTGCGTTGCGCGTCACCTCGGGCCTCCCCGTCAACCGTTCATTGTTAAACTGGCAACAGCTGGTTTCCACCCTCCACATGCTCCGCGATTGTGGAGCAGCCAATCCTTTAAAAGCAGTACGAAAGGGACACAGGCCTGAAACAGCGGTGCGGGCCCCGGGGTGTGAGCCCCCGAGGGGTGGAGGCAGGTGAAAGAGCTCTGCACCATCCTTGCCGTTTTGAAGAAGCCACCAAAAGGTCCGGACAACCCCTTGTCAGATGAGCATTGGGGTGACCTTATTTTGGGAAACGATCTTGGACATCAAAAACAACAGGTCCCCCCAGGACGGAGGAGGAGCGGACCCAGATGCGGACAGGGGACCCTTTCTCCCGTCGAATCCAAAAGGCCCGACAGTTTCTAAATTTTTATCGGTCTTTTTGGGCAGTGGTTCGGGGCCCAGGGTAGTGCAAGGCCGATCAGCTCTCAGGGTGCTCATCTCAGGCAAGTCAGGGGCTGTTTGAAGCTGTGGGGAGGAAGCGGAGGAGGAGGGAGGGGTTTTTCCTAGACACCGACGTTTACCGAGTCCCTGCCTTGGAAAGAGGGTTGGGGAATTTGAGGGGGAGGGGGGAAGAGGGGAAGATCTTTTTGCTAGTCCCCCTTACCCAGAGGCTTGGAAATCAAAGTCCATCTCTCACTGAGGCTTGGATGCTCCATTTCCTCCACATGATTTCGCTTTAACCCATCAAAATAAACAACAGTTACTGGGTTGGCCACCCCCTGGATCCCCGTCCCAAAAAAAAAAAACCAGTTTTTTTCCCTTCCACCACCAAATGAGGTAAAATCAGGAAATGGAGACCTTGCTGTTTGAAATGGGACATCTGTTGCGTCGATTCACGTTCTAAAATGTCACGTGGAACAACTCAGCGACGTGACAGCAGTAGAGTGCCAAGTAGCCAAGCGGCAGCAGCAGCAGCGGCAAGGGGAAAAGGAAATGGGTGACCTTGGCAAGTTTATTTCCACTCCCCAATCATGCAATGCGGGGCACAAATCCAACACACAGAGACCAGTTTAAGATCATGGTGCCGACTATCTGGTCTCAACACCAATTTTTTTGTTTTTTTTTCCCCGGCCCCCCAATAGACTTCGGTACCCAAAAAAATGGACGAATGGCTGCACCCCATAGAGGTTTGTCCTGCCCACGCCGGTCTATCGGGAGGGGGAACCTTCAGCACAGGGAGGAGTCATTACGACAAACGCAGGTTTCCACAGATAATGGGATCTTTTGGCTTTCATCAAGTTACCAGGCAGGATTCTGATGAGTTGTGGCCCCCAATTGCCGAGGTCCCCCCCATAGTTCCGGTCATTCACATTCCTCTTCAAAAAGAATGGTCCTCTTGAAAAAATTTTTTTTAAAAAAGATATTTTACGCAATTTTTATTCTCTTTTTTCCCAACAGTTTTATTTTTCTGGTTTTTTCTGTGAGGAGACCTGTAAAAGACACCAAAGGGTTTTTGGGCAAAAACCCATTTCCCTTTATCACTTTATCTTTAAAGGTTTTCGCATTGTCAATGTTTTGAGGGCATGTTGCTGTGAGATACGCTATAATTAGGGCCTTTTGGAACAGAAATGTGGCTTCTAAGTGGCATTTCTCCATTTTTAACAATTTTAATATGGCTGAGAAGCATATTTAAATTTTTTTTTTTTTTGGGGGCATGTTTTCTGGAGATACAGCAATAATCATGTCCCCTTTTGGAAAAGAAATGTGGCTTTTAAGTGCCCTTTTCTCCCCCACAATTTTTAATAGTGGGTGAGAAGTCATTTTATAATTTTTTGGGGGGCATGTTGTGTGAGATAAAACTATAATCCTGTCCTTTTTTAAAAAGAAAGGCTTCTAACTGGCATTTTCTCCCCCAATTTTTAACAGTGGCTGAGAAGTCATTTTTTAATTTTTTGGGTTAAGTGCTTTGAAAATGCAGCAATACTACAGTCCTATTAAAAAAATGTTTTTCTAACAACATTTGTTCATCACAATTGTCCCAAAGTGGCTCAAGGGTCATGCTTTTAATTTTTGGGGGTATTTTGCTGTGACTGCACTATACTACAGATCCCATTATAAAAAAAATTTTTTTTTTCTAACAGACATTTGTTCTTCACAATTTTTCAAGAGTGGCTAAGGGTGATGGTAGAAAAAGGGTAGGGGAGGAACTGTTAATGGGCACATATTGCAAAATGACTTGTTTTTTTAAATCTTTAAAAAGCTACAATCCCCGTATTGAACAACCCATTTAATACAATTAAAAAAGGGAAACAAAGACATGGTGGGGTTCCATCCTATTTTAAAAAAAGTGTTTTCTAGAATTAAACTACTAAAAAAACTTGCATGTACAAAATAGCTGGTAAAAAAATTCTCTGAATTGTACAAGAGAGGTACAGGAAAACTTGACCAGATTTGGGTTATTCAGAGGACATGGAGTATGGAGCCGGACAGAGAACAAGAACAGAGACAATTTCCTCCAGCACGTTGAGTAAATGAGAAAAAAAATGCCAAGAAAAAGGGCACCTGGGTGAACAGGAGCGTTAACCACCAGTATTTCCAAGTGAAGCTCAATTGGTCCGCATTATACGGAGGGGCAAGCGCTACCCAGGACAGGGACAGTATATGTCCAGTGGAACTAAAATGGTGGTTGAAAAACTCCTTTTTCCAGCACTTTTAATCTATGGGTCGACAGGTTTAATGTCTTCTGCGGTACAGGCAGAATGTCAATGTCCAGTTAACTAAAATGGGGTTTGAAAACCCTTTTTCCCGGACTTTTTATTTGGGGTAGACATTTTTAAATGGTCTACTGCGGTCCACGACAGGTATAGTCAATGTCCAGTTCAACAAAAATGGGGGTTTGAAAGACTCCTTTTTCCGGCACTTTTTAATCTGTGGTCATGCAGTTTGGGCTCATGCTGTGGCCCAGGACAGGTATATTCAATGTCCGTTGAAACTAAAATGGTGGTTGAAAGACTCCTTTTTCCGGCACTTTTTAATCTGGGGTCATGCAGGTTTGGGGCTCATGCTGTGGCCCAGGACAGGTATATTCAATGTCCGTTGAAACTAAAATGGTGGTTGAAAGACTCCTTTTTCCAGCACTTTTTAAATGTGGGGGTCATGCAGGTGTGGGGCACATGCTGTGGCCCAGGACAGGGATAGTCTATGTCCAGTGAAACTAAAATGGTGGTTCAAAGAATCCTTTTTCCGGTAATTTTTAATCTGTACTTCATGCAGGTTTGGGGCTCATGCTGTGGCCCAGAACAGGGATAGTCTATGTCCAATGAAACTAAAATGGTTGTTTAAAAACTCCTTTTTCCAGCACTTTTTAATCTGTGGTCATGCAGTTTTGGGGCTCATGCTGTGGCCCAGGACAGGTGATGGGTCTATGTCCAGTGAAAACAAAAATGGTGGTTTAAAGACTCTTTTTCCGGCACTTTTTAATCTGGGGGTCATGCAGGTTTGGGGCTCATGCTGTGGCCCAGGACAGGGATAGTCTATGTCAGTGAAACTAAAATGGTGGTTCAAAGACTCCTTTTTCCGGCACTTTTTAATCTGTGGGTAGACAGGTTTAACGGTCTTTACTGTGGTACAAAAAGGTATAGTCAATGTCCAGTTCAACTAAAAGGTGGTTGAAAGACTCCTTTTCCCAGCACTTTTAAATCTGGGGGTCAAAACAGGTTTAATGGTCATACTGCGGTACAGGACAGATCAATTCAAATTCCAGATCAACTAAAAAGGTGGTTCAAAGACTCCTATTTACCAGAACTTTTTAATCTGTGGGTCATGCAGGTTTGTGGCTCATGCTGCGTTAAAGGGAAACAGGGATATTCAATGTCCAGTTCAAGTAAAATGATGGTTCAAATCATACTGCCTTCTGGCACTTTTTAATTTGTGGGTCATGCAGGTTTAAGGGTCATGCTGTGGTGCAAGACAGGGATAGTGAATGGTCTGTGACTTTTTTTCTGTGGCTTTTATAACCTAAGTGTGTTGCCTAAGATGTAGCATGTATCCTTTTGACTGTTGTGGATTTTAATTCCAGCTTCTCCACCCCTGTTTGGGTGTAAGAATGAAGGTGTTGTTGCTCTCCCCTAGACTTTTAAAGGTCATCGGTGATAATCTATCATCGGGCCATCGAATATCTTGTCGATGATGGCCGACTATCGACCATCGACCGATGGCGATAGTCAACGTAATCGCTCAACACTAATTAGAACCTTAAAAATATCAGTCCTGAGCTGTCCCCGATGCAGACCCTCAGTAGCTGATCTGCTTCTGAAGGTAACCCGTCTCTTCCCAGTTCCCTTGGTGCATTCAGTATTATGGTAATAGTAAGATGCACTGACACCAAGCCCCAAGCACTTCACGACAACATCCCTCTTTATTTTATCCAATGCTGTACCAATGTACACCAATGGGTTCAGTACAGTTCAACAAGTCTGATGTAATCCAAAGGGGAAACCTATAAAAATACAGAAACACTAACCTTATCAACGTTTGGCTGAAAGCTATCTAAAGTGTTTGGTAGCTTTAACCTGACTCACCAAAAGTGAATTCATTGAATGTCCACTTGAAAGCATGAAAATTTTAATTATAAAACCCCGCAGATAAAGGGAGATCCCAATAAAGCAGATATCCATGCAACTGCAGCAGTCATTCAGGTAGTAGGCATACCTATGCTATTAAGTAGGCAGGCCTCTCAAAGTATCTAGGTAGATAAATAGCCATTTGGTAAGTAAGCCCCTCATAGGAGGTATGGACACTTGTAGGTAAGGCCCCTACCTAGATAGATTGGTTAGACCCCAGCTAGGTGGTTGGGTAAGCAAGGCCCCAGGTAGGTGGGAAGCCAGCAAGACAGGCTGTAGGTCTTATGTAGCCTGCCTCTGGAATCCGTGATTGTTCCATGGGAATCAGTAAAGGTTGTGAGGTATGAACTTGCATTACAACTACAACTGAAGGGCCTTCTCTACTTCTAGCTATGGCCATCTTAGAAGGACCCTGACCCCTCCCATGCAAATAAAATCCTTTGCTCACTCCTGCATGGAATTATATCACAGTCAAATGACACATATTATTAAAGTTACAAAGACACAGCATAAACATTATTATATAAATTATATAAAACAGTACATAATGGATTATATTCAACACAACACTTTAGAAGTGACAGGCACTTTTTCCTATGCCCATTAAAAACACATGCACGCTTGGCTGAATGAAGCCCGCATGTGTAGGGGGCAACTGGGAGAAATAGCTTTCAGCTGACAGCCTTTGAAGGTGTATTGGCACCTTGAAGCAGCAAATGATAGATTAGTGACATAGAATTTTTGTCCGAAACTCACACTCAATCTCCTGTGTATTCTATGAGATGCAGCTACAGCCTTCCTTTCAGCTGTTACAAGAAGGAGGCAGGAGAGTCAGGCTGAAGCTGCATTTAACAAATCAATAAGGAGACCCCGTATTGGGTAGAATTTAAAATACACAGGAAATTCTGCACACAGATAAAAGCAGTGACAGGGAGTATAAGTTAAAGGGAATCTATCATCAATGGGCCTCATGTAAGAGCCCACTAATTGAATAACCTTTATTTAACCTTAAATTTAAAAATTACATAGATACCTCTAATCACTTTTACACTCTAAAATAGTTTAAAATACTACTAAGGGAAATATCTAAATATAAAATGTATTTACTCTAAACTTCATAGAACTCCATATTTTTACTATTCTCCGTTTAAAATATTGTTCATGACGCCAATTCGTGTAGCATGCCCCAGGGGATGGCATAGGAGAGACGAGGCCTGAGTGGCTAAAGGGAACCTATCACCTAGTTTATGCCCCCCTTGCTGGGGACAGCACAAGCTAGTGACAGACATGCTGTTTCCAGTGCTATGCCCCTTATTCTTTAAGATGCTGTAGTTTTAGAGCATTTAATGCTTAAATCTTATTCATGAGCAGGTGTTATGCTAGCCAAATGCTAGCCCTGCCCCTTGGCAGTTATTCACATGTTTCTACCTATTTAAAGTAATAGTTTGTTCAGTTGAGGTGGGCAGGGCTTGATTCAGATGGGCGGGGTATGAAAACTCTTTTCATGACTCTTTTCTGGCTGAAAAATGCAGATTTGAGCACTAAATACTCAAAAACTACAGCATCTTACAGAATAAGGGACACAGCACTGGAAACAGCATGTCTGTCACTAGCTTGTGCTGTCCCCAGCAAGGGGGGCATAAACTATGTGATAGGTTGTCTTTTAATAATGTTGGGAGTAATTGTCGCGGTACAGTCATCTCAGGGCTCTCTCCCTTGGGTGCAGCACTACAGTGGAGGATGATTGTACCTGAGTCATCGGTGTTCTGGATAAATTCCCTGGTGTAGGTTGGTAGTCATAGTGTGGTCCAGGCAGTACATACCCCAGATGGCAGTAGCCCAGTGCAGTTGCCCAGACACACATTTACGGAGGCAATGTAGATGGTCAAAAAATACCAGTCTTTAATGTAGATATGTAACTTTCAAACAGCAAAATAACAGGACCACTGTCCTCATAAATAACGTCACATGGAAAATATTCAGCAGGATGATGAGGAGTCTAGAGCTCCTTACAATAGCGGAGGTATGGTACACTTGATGAGAGTAGTAGTAGTATGCATCTCCCATATAGCATGCTTTAAGTGTCACAGTATATAATGGTAGTCTAGTCTTCCTTTTCCTATTGCATAGCATCTCTGGTGTCTGTAATACTACACACTGAACTGTCTTTAGTATTGCTGTGGACCTGACAATGGTCATACAGGTTGGACACTTTACTCTTTCTCTGCTATTCTCTAGCAGCGAAGCTGCAGATCAGTCTCTCTCACCCTCCCTCACTCGCCTTCCTCCATACTCCAACTGTTCTCTCTCTTGCCTCCAACTGCCATACCTTTCCATCAACTGTTACACTGCGCCCCCAACTGTCACTTCTCTCGTTTCCTCTTTTCCACCTTGTCCAATCAGGAGCTAAGTGTTGGAACTTGTGATGCGTGGTGCATTTTGGGGTAAGAAACTTAACCCTTGCTGGCATAGTAGTTGATACAATACTTCTTTAAAGATGCATAACACTATATATACATTACACATAAATGACACATAACACACTGTAATGAGAACACATCCCTGGCTCAACCTTACAACATGCAATACCCAGTACTGGGTAACTACCTAAGGTAGGAGGGCATTTATCCTCTATCCTATATCCTTTCTGCTTTATATAATGTAACATCTGATCTCCAAATAGAATTGGTGTTAATGATTCGCTTGATATCATTAAACTGGACACTGAACTCCAAAGCCAAAGTACATATATCTTCAGATTTTATTGGCTCTGGATGAGTAAAGAGCAGTTGTTCATGAGTTTTATTATTCAGAATTCTCTTTTCACAGTCCAGTACCTAGCTGGGATATCCACATATCTGAAGTCAATCATTGATACTTTGAAGTTCAATAGCAAAATCATTTATGTTGGTGCAATTGCATTTAGCACGAGTGAATTCACCTACTGGAATAGATAAACGGGCATGTTTGGAATGATGGGTTCGAAAGTGCAGGATGGTGTTCGCTGCTATTTCTTTGCGGAACGTGAATATATTTATAATCTTTTTGTTAAAACCTGAACGATGCAAATCCAATAAAGAAATTGCATGATTTTGAGTGTTATACGTTAATTTCAAATTTAATGAATTATTGTTCTGAAAATCTACAAACGCCAGTATGGAGGAATCACAACCTTGACATATAACCAGCAGGTCATCGATATACCTTCCATTCCAGTGAATATCAGAGTAAAATGGTTTATAAATTGAAAAAAAAAATACATGGATTACCACCATGACATCACTAAATTTGCAAAGAGAGGGCGAACATTTAGTCCACATAGAAACTCCTCGCAATTATAAATAGTAATTGTTATCAAATAGAAAAAGAATATATATATTAAAATGACCATGTATATCCTCATGATATATTATATATATATATATATATACACATAAAATATACACACCACACACACACACATACATACGCTACCGTCCAATAGTTTGGGGTCACTCAGACAATTTTGTGTTTTCCCTGAAAACTCATACTTTTATTTATCAAATGAGTTGCAAAATGAATAGAAATCTAGTCCAGACATTGACAAGGTTAGAAATAATGATTTCTATTTGAAATAATAATTTTCTACTTCAAACTTTGCTTTCTTCAACGCATGCTCCCTTTGCAGCGATTCCAGCATTGCAGACCTTTGGCATTCTAGCTGTTAATTTGCTGAGGTAATCTGGAGAAATTTCACCCCATGCTTCCAGAAGCCCCTCCCACAAGTTGGATTGGCTTGATGGGCACTATTTGGTACCATACGGTCAAGCTGCTCCCACAACAGCTCAATGGGGTTGAGATCTGGTGACTGCGCTGGCCACTGCATTATAGATGGAATATCAGCTGCCTGCTTCTTCCCTACATAGTTCTTGCATAATTTGGAGGTGTGCTCATTGCCCTGTTGCAGGATGAAATTGGCTCCAGTCAAGTGCTGTTCAGAGGGTATGGCATGGCGTTGCAAAATTGAGTGATAGCCTTCCTTATTCAAAATCCCTTTTACCTTATACAAATCTCCCATTTTACCAGCACCAAAGCAACCCCAGACCATCACATTACCTCCACCATGCTTGACAGATGGCGTCAGGTACTCTTCCAGCATCTTTTCAGTTGTTTTGCGTCTCACAAATGTACTTCTGTGTGATCTAAACACCTCAAACTTCCATTCCATAAGAGCTTACAGGATTTGAATTACTGTATTTCCTGGCAATTTTCTATATCCCAATTCCTGATTTAGCGCCGGTCACGGCGGCAAACGCGTTGTTAGTGATTTTATTTATGTATGTTTATAGCAGGTTTCAGCTCTTTTTCAGATAATGTTTTACACCTAATAAAAACGATTTTTGGAATCATACTCCATGCCTCACGGAGCTGAGATTTATTTCTTTTGCGATATTTTTCCTCTAATTTTAAATGATCCACTTTTTCAATACATGTAATTGTTCTTAGACAACTTTGATATTTATCTTTATTAATGAAAATTTTTTCTAGACAACTCTTTTTTATTAGTGTACTGTTGTAACAGTCGACCGAGAGCACATTTTGCCCCATTCCATTACGTTCTCGCTTCACTTCGCCACCTCCGGCTCATTTAGACCAGATTCAACTAGGTCTGCCTGTCTGCGTAGATTATTTCAGGAGAAACCACAATTCATTTACAAAAAGGGACGCTCCTTGAGTAATTTCTTAGTACGATCTGACATGAGAGACTCTACATTAAACAAACAAAAAAGAATAACAACAGAAAGAAGGGAACTTATCCGTGTTTATCCTGTTCAAATTGTTCAGCTATCTTGAAAGGCTCTAATATTCATCACCCTATGAAAGAAACTCCGATTCCAATAAAACATTTTTTTACATGTGAAAGTAAAGGGGTGATTTATTTATTTATTAAAATGTCCGTGCGGAAAAGCATATATAGGACAAACAAGTAGAAAAATCAAAATCACTAAAATCAGCATTAGTGAACATAAATCTAGTATAAGAACATATAGAGAACATATTGAACAGAATAAATTTCAAGAAAAGAAATACAGGGAAATCACAGTTGCCAAACACTTTTACGATATGGGCCATCAGGTCAGTGAATTAAAATGGTGCGTATTAGAAAAAGTGTATGACAATGAGGGTACGACATCTAATATCCAACTTCTAAAACGTGGGCATATTGGATATTCACTATGGAAACACTGTACCCTAATGGATTGAACGAGAATCTCAGTCTTAAATGCTTCTTGTGAATGGTAATGTTGTAAATAATGTCTGTATTTAGATACTTTGTTATTAAGTATGTTTTTAACAGTTTATCACGTACGGCTATAAATAGACAACCACATACCAAGTACGCATGCCTGAAGAAGAAGGGAAACCTTCAAAACGTCCATCAGTGTGCCTCCGTACATCTAGCAGCACGGCCGTGCTGCATAGCTCTCTCTCTTCTTATCCGCATTAAGAAGGAATAACTCCGCTATTTAAGAATATGAAAGGAATTTCATCTACATCATTTTGAGGTACTTAATGTACTCATTTTTAGCTGTTGTTATGGTGTTGTAATTTTGTCACTATAATGAAGTAAAGCACTTTATAGCAATTTGACTTCTGACCGTGTCATTCAGAGTCATTGGGGGATAATCAAGTGGAATCCCTGAACAGGAGTCATATACGGGCACACACTCAAGACTTTTTTAAAGGTTGTGTTGGTTGAGTTAATAAAAACCCCTTTGACATCATGTGACCAGTTTCAGTGCTGTTGCTGTCCGTCTAAGGGAAACAGAAAACCAAAACAGTTCCCAAAAGAACACGGATCACTGAGCAGTAGAAAATTAATTGCCTGGTCAGATCAATCCCAATTTCTGTTGCACAATGCGAATTAATTTTGTGTAAAGAGCTTACAATTATGAACCCTTCCTGTAAGGAGTCAACAGCTCAGGCTGGTGGAGTTAGCATAAAGGGGTGATGAAATAGGTCTGATACCTGTGCATGGATGAAGTGCCTGGGTTTTAGGTTGTCTGACGTCTATGCTGGATTCCCAGGACACCATCAAGGTGTCACCATGTGTTACTGCCTTCTGGAAGGGTTGGTAATGCGTGGTGCACCCCAATGGGAAAGTTATCTAGAGAGTCAGGTGCCTGCAGTAAACGAGTGAGCTTAATGGAGGAACTCAAGTGTAGCACAATATAGATTTGACACTGAGTGGTTTCTCAAGTCTCCTCCCTGGTAGACAAAAGCTGAGGAAAGGCCTGGGCTGTCCTCTCTCTCTCTCTCTCTCTCTCCTCTGTCTCTCTCTCTCTTTCTTTGCCAGCTTTAGAACTGGTGTCCCAGGGTTTCTGGCTCAGTCATCTGGCTGGCTCCTGGGTTAAAGGGCTTGTATCCCCGGATCTCCAGCTTGTTATCTTCAGACTCTGGTCCTCTGGTCTCACAGGCAGTCTGGCAGAGTCTCTTCTATTCACAAATGGTCTCTATCTTCAGAACCACTAAGGGCTCTGAGGACTGGCCTTTCATGCAGTTTCTAGAAGATCTAGAATCTTCTAATGGGAGGGGGGGAGTGGAGAAGCACAACCTTTCCAAAAACATTTAGTCTTATACATTTAAAGTTTTCCTTTCTGACCTAGGGAATGCTAAGCTCTTTTTCTAGAAATAAAAAAGGCATTTTTTTTTTGGTTTGGTCCTCCAAAACTAAACGTGCTTCTTCTAGCAGGGGGAAAAATTTTTCGCTTCTCACCCATTTTACAATCCAGATTTCTCAGATTAGCGGGCTTGTTTAATCTTCTCACGTTTACCCTTTCCCCAAACAGGGCAAATTAACGAACAAAAATTATATTAAACTTTTAAACGGTTTTTAACAATGTAAGACAAAAAGAAGTTCAAACACTAAACCTGGTCCCAAATAAAAGGGCTGAGGGCTTTGCTTAGTAGCAAAGGGTAAATGCCACAGTCCAAAGAAACCTTGTTTTGAGAGCAACATGGCTTTTGGACATGGGTTATCAAAAGCTTTGGGGTAACCAAGATGACCTTTTATGACAGTTTTTTTTGGACAAAAGGCACTTAAAAGACAATGCCCATGAAAGGGTCAATATTATCGGTTTATTTTCAGGATTTGACAGCTCCTTTTCGGTCTATATGTCCCTTAATCACAACCTGAAAGCATCTCTGTGATGAAAAATAAAAATTTTTTAGTGAAATTTTAACTCCCTCCATCAAAACTGTTCTGCTGCTGGCCTACCCCTACAAAATAAATGAAAAGATAAATTGGTATTCTGATCCAATCGCTACACAATTGAAGTTCACACCCATGTTAATGGAAGTCTGTTTTAAAAACTGTAAACTTCAGCAATCGTTAAACAGTGTCAACTCACTGCTCCCGGGGTTATGAAGAACCAACAGGAGTTTTTTCAGGCTGAATCTTGTATTTTACACCAAAAAAA
This sequence comes from Phyllomedusa bahiana, assembly GCA_025379985.1. Taxonomy (NCBI): domain Eukaryota; kingdom Metazoa; phylum Chordata; class Amphibia; order Anura; family Hylidae; genus Phyllomedusa; species Phyllomedusa bahiana. Next base: position 12,191 of record JAODAL010023495.1, read on the forward strand.
TTGTGAAAAGATGATAATTTTACGAGCTGATGCGGGAAATGGGATACGGCTTGGGGGGGAGACAGAAAGAGGGAGAAGCTAAAAGGGAGGGAGGAGAATACCTCAGGCACCTACGGGAAAAAGGAGGGACAAATTTAGAAAAAACAAAGCATTAATAAAAATTTCCCAAATATGAAATGAACCATGAAGTCAGGGGACATGAACCCCCCCTGAATTTTTTGATTTCACTAAAAATACAGATAACAAATTTCTCTGAACCGAAATAAAGAAAAAAACAAAAATATAAAACTTAAAAGTCTAGACTATAACATCATTCCGAAAAAGTAATCCAAAAAAAAACAAACCCAAGAAAAAACCCATCTCGTTTGCAAAAGCCGAATGCAAAACTTCCAACCCCGGGGAAAATCCAGTGGAAAAAGTTTGAATTTACAGATGCAGCCCTATGTAGTTTCCCCTTCTTCAGGTGTCGGCCTCCTTACCCCTTAACCAACTTTTGATCTTTCCATCGTGAGAAAGTGAAAGGGTATTCTTATCCTTACTTGAACCATTGGTAAAAGGGGAAAAACTAACGCCGAATCCCTTTCAACCCCGGTTTCCCACCAATGGCCTGGCGTCAGTAGGTATAGCAGGCCCGGAAAAAAAGTAATTGGAGGAGTCACCCACATTTTATCATGAGCCCTGGGCAGGGGCACTTTTGTCCCGTCAGTGGTTTAGGCAGTAGGATGAATGCACTTTTTCGGGGCGAGAAGTTTCTGATGCTTCCACTCTGTTTAATGTACACATAAAAATTGTTTTGTCGGGTTTTGGAAAAGTATCCAAGTACAACCTACTGTCTGTTAAAAAAGTAAATAACCAGTAGTAATGTCCATTTCATCCTTTTTAACTTCACAATTTCTACGCTAGGAAGCTGCGCAAAGTTCGAGCCCTTGGACAGAAGCGCAGGTTTGGAGTTACTGGTTTCTCCTAAAGAAATCCCAGTGGGCTTGCTTTTCCCTTCCAACCCCCTCAGGTGGCTACTGCAACTTGGCTTCATGGATACCAAAAACTGAACTTCTTCCTAACAGCAGCTTAAAGGAAGGGGGGAAACGAACAACGGGGGACCTAAGGTTTTAAACCCTTTAAAAGACTTTTTCCATTTTCCCACCTGTGTTTTTTCTCAGTAGGTAGCTGTGGTCCCAGTCTACAGTCTCTTAGTTACTGTCTGTGCATCTTACCCTAAAGTGATTGGGGCTAAAAATCCAAGAGGGGCATAGACCTGTTTACAACAGACGATCCCTGCTTGTGAAAGGGGTTTTCCGGGACACTTGAAATGTAAAATTCTTTTTTGATGCCCACGGTAAACCACGGCTAATGGGGGGGGAACAAGCCAATTAAGGTTTTCAAAATTGGGAAAAACAAACCAAGGAAAATCCAAAAACCCCCCGGATGTTTTGAGATAATTTTGTAAGTTTGAGGTTTTCCTAGACGCATTTCCCGGTTCTGGTGAGGAATCAAATTTCTTCTTTTCTATAGGGGAAGGGTTTAAATCCATCATCCACATAAAAGTTTTTCAACAAACTGGCGTCAGACCCAAACTCTTCTCTCCTCTTGGGGGGGTTTTTTCACCAAAATTTTCTCAGCAGGGGAGGGGGTGTTTCCCCAAAAACTTGTACCTTATCTGGGATCTTGACTTCACTTTAGTTATTTCCCCCTTTGCCATAGGAAATCAAAAGGGGTTCCGTGACTTCCCTCACAGAAGCAGTAAAAATTTGATTTGTAAACCCAACGAAAGGTTTTTTGACGGGGAAACTTACAAATCCTAGGAATGTTGTGAGATTTGGGCCCGGTTGGGGCAGGTTGTTGGAGAAAGCTTTATCTGAGCGGGAATCAAACACAACTCTAATTTTTTAGGTTTGGAGGGGATACACGCCAAAAGAAGGGGGGGTACCACAATTTTTTCCTTCCCTATGGGGGTGCGTTCTGCGTGTCCCCGTCAAAAATTTTTTGCATAAACCACAAATGTTTCTCCATTTTTGGTTTCCTCTTTAAGGTGTTTTTTTTAAAAAAGAAATCTAGCAACTGCTGCTGTTAGATTGTTTGGTATTTTGTTCTTAAAGGGGAAAGGGTAGGGTCTACCCAGCTGTTTTAGTCATCTTGGACAAACTCCCTTTCCATAAACTAAAAATTCCCTTGTCTTCTCAGCAGGTCAGCTTTTTGTCTTTATTTTAACTAAAAATTGCTGACCCAAACGTCATCCCCGGACAAGGAAAAAAAAAATGTTTTCTTCTAAATCGTGGTCCTTTTCTCCCCGTGAGCTTTTCTTTTACCCAAATAAAGGAAAGGACATGGTTGAAAAATGGTGTGCGCCGTTTGGGAAAAAAATGGGTTTTAAAAAAGAGGAGTCTTAGTGGGGTTTTAAAATGGGGCTATAAACGTTTTCCCATGATCACCGGCCCAGATCAAGGCTTGAGCAAACGGAATCAAGGGGCCATTGATTTTGGGGTACCTTGTGTACCCAGAAGTCTCTTCCCAGGGAGGGGGTGTTTGTTTTCGTTTTGAGCAGGTATTTCGGTGACTAAACCTTAATGATAGTAAGACCCCTTCTGGGGTAGGAATTTCCTCTCTATTAGACGGGATTTGTTTGCTTCAAAAGTGTTGGGGAAGGTATCCCCGACCTTGTTTCGAGTGAAAGCTCCATAGTCCGCTGGTCTCTTTCAAACCCCCTTTTGATGCCCTGCAGGTACCCAAAGTTTAAGGGAAGGTCTCCTTTAAGGTTAACAAAATCAAAAATTCAGATCTTTTCAAGTGACGGTTGCTTTGATAATCCCAAATTGGCATCACCTTTAGACTCTTTTTGGATGATCCTTTAGTATAATTGACAAGACATAACTTTGCCACCACTTGATGAACCCTTCCCAAACTTCGTGCATGAGGAAAAATACGGTGGTAGGGTTTACATTTGGGCCAAGGTAAAAACCTGGTTTTTTTGAAATTTCTCATTTTTCCTTGCTTAAAATTTTAAACTTTTAAGCGTAAAAACATTCTCTATCTTCTGGCTCCATAGCCCCTCTTTTTTCCAAGCACACATGTGCCCAGGGTTTTAATAGAAAAATTGGTTCTTTTACACTTCTGTAACTGGGGCCCGCCATCTGCTGAACGGGGCTTAGGGGCCCTTGGGGCCCTCCAAGATGGTGGCCACACCAGGAGCGGGTCTATTGGGGTCCCGTTTTTCCCAGAGGGGAAAGGGAGGAGTCGGGGATTCCACCATCCTACCCCTGATCGAAATGTTTCGGGCGCCGGTAACAAGTACCGAATCGACAGGCCCAAATGTGTCGGGGGCGGCCAAGAGTCAGGGGGGCGGAAGGTTCGTGGAAGAACTAAGCATCGGGCTGGACCGGAAAGGCTAACCCCAACAGCTTCCTCCATAGGACAAGGGGCTTTGAATTTGGAAGCGTCCCCGGTGAAGCCCTAAATGAAGCAGGGTGGGAAAAAACCAATTCCGGGCAAATTTCCCTTTTAAAAAAAGAAACCGCCGCAGCGGGATGGGGGCCGCGCCGGGCCCCCAACAATGGCTTGGTGGGGCGCCCAGGGACGGTGCGCCCGTTTGGGGCCCGGGCCCGGGGCGGGCGCCCGCGGGGGGGCAGGGGGGGGTGCACCCGCAGCCCGAGCTGGGGTTTTCCACTGTTCAGTCCCCCCCCCCCCCCTTCGGCCTCCCCTCCTCCGGGCCTGAAGAAATCTCCCCCCAGAAACCTGGGCCCAATGATTTTGTCCCCCGGGTTTTCCCAAATCTTTCCTGGGGCCCGGGGACCCCTTCCAATCGATCAAAAAAATAACCTTCTCTCTGATTGTTTTTTGTGGCCAAAATTTCCTTTACGGAAAGAAATCAAAAGGTATGGGCCCACCGGGGCAGGAGCGAAAACCTTTAAGGGAAAAAATATTTTCAAGCCCGACGGTTTAAAAAGGGATACGGGAAGGGATTTTCGGGATCTCAATGTGGGGGGAATGGGAGTTTGTGGGCCCCCCGGGTTGATTTTTTTGAGGATAACAAAAGGACGAGTAGGGGGGCCCCCAGCTTTTTGCGGGGGGATCTTCAAACGAACGTAACTAAAACAAAAACCACCCCCTTATTCCGGGGGGCAAACGAAGGGGGGGGTTGGGGCACTTTTCCGCCTGCTTCTTATTTGGGGAAGAAGCCTGTTTGAAAGGCCTCCCGATTGTCACTCCCCAAAAGGGAATTTGGGGTTCAGGGAAACCGGGGAGTCCCCCGGCGGGGAAAGTCCAAACCCTCAGCCAGCGGGAGGGGCGGGTGGGGATAAAGGCCATAAACAAAAAAGAATGGAGAAGCTCCCCCCCTTTCCGAATTTAAGGAATTGAACCCAAATTCTGCCAAGGGAAAAACAAGCTGGACCAGTAAATTGCCGGGCAGAAAAAAAAATTTGGCATGGGGTAGTTCTTGGGAATCTAAATTTCCCCTTTCCCCCCTCCCCTTTAACTCTGGGGTTGAATGCTGGGGAAAAAATCTAGGTTTTTTTAAAACCCGGGGAACAAAAGGGACCGCCAAAACCCCCTGGACAAAAAAACCTGAAACCCCACGACCCGGACACGATATGCCGGGGAAAGGCCCGTGTAAAAAAAGCCCCTGCGAGAAGAAAAAGGTCGCAAGGCGAGGTGCAAAAGGGTTAACCCTGGCAATGGTACAAAATGCCCCATTTTAGAGAAGGGGTCCCCCAAGGGACCCAAGTACGGGTGGCGGCAGAGGATGGAAGGGGGCAGTAATGAAGTCCATCGCAAATATGGGGGCCAAGGGAGGTTAAGGGGTGGGCCCCCAAAGGGGGTTGCAGCGCCCCCCCGCCCCGAGGTTTGGGAAACTTTGTTGCGCGCACGGAGGGGCAAGATCCGACAAAGTCCCTAAAATCCTTTACTAAGTCTGGCCACCAATATAGCGGGGGACAAAATGCCCCGGTCCCTTTGAACCCGGATGCCGGGGACCCCGAGAGCAATGATCCCCAAATTTAGGGCTTCCTACGAAAGCGCAGGGCGCCCCGGAAAATCTTGCCAGGGGGGGACCTGTCGGGGAAATTCATAGGGGCCAAAAGGTGATCAGGGCGGTTTTGGAAGAAAAGAAGTGACTAGGAACTGTTCACCCAAAATGTCGGGGCCCCGTGTTTGGGCATCGGCTTTTAAAAATTTTTCTCTGCGGCCCGGGAAATGGATCACAAAGTCGAACCCTGAGAAAACAAGGGGCCCGCGGGCCTGCCTGGGTTAAAAACGTGAGGGGCCCTTTTAAAAATTAAAGCCAGGGTTTTTTTGAAACTGAATAAATAGTTTCGGATAGGGCCCCCCCCGCAATGACGCCATTCTTCGAGGGGTTTAAATTTAATTGCCAGCAATTCACAGTCTCCAATGGTGTAGTTTTTTCTCGGCCCCGGGAGAAGGGCTTTGAGAAAAACCCCCACGTAACCGTTTGCCCCTAGTCCCATGAGAAAGCACCGGCCCCCCCCCCACCGAAGAAGCGTCAACTTCCCGGAAAAAAAGGTTTTTCAATGTCTGGGCGCGGACGGACTGGGCCCGAGGCGAATTTTCGCCCTTGGGGCTGGGTGAAACCTCTTCGGCCGCCCGTGGCCCTTTTCTTTGGGTTACCGGTTCCCTTTCCCCTTTAGCGCCACCCCTGGGGGCCACCAGCGTGGAAAAATGGGGGGAAAAAATGGCGATGTAATTGGGGAACCCCGGAAGCGCTGGATGGCCCCAAGGCCCAAATGGGGGGCCCCTTTTTTTTTTAGGGCGGAAAACAAAATTGGCCAGGTCTATTTTTAAGTCCCTTGGGAGAAATGAATTTCCCCAGGAAGGGAGATGGCCTGATGGATTTGGCACTTCTCCAGCTTGGCATAGAGGTGGTTTTCTCGGAGACGACTAAGAACCTGGCGCACATGGAGACGATGGGACCTGGCATCCGGGGAAAAGACCAAAATGTCATCCAGGTACACAATGACACAGGAGTATAGAAGATCACGAAAAATCACATTAACGAAGCTCTGGAATACGGCGGGGGCATTACAGAGACCGAATGGCATAACTAAGTATTCAAAATGCCCGTCTCGGGTGTTGAATGCTGTTTTCCACTCGTCGCCTTCCCGGATGCGGATGAGATTATAGGCTCCTCGCAGATCCAATTTGGAGAAGATCTTGGTCCCTCGTAGGCGGTCAAAGAGTTCGGTGATGAGGGGCAACGGGTAGCGGTTCTTCACCGTAATCTTATTAAGACCACGGTAGTCTATGCAGGGTCGGAGCGAGCCATCCTTTTTCTCCACGAAGAAGAAGCCGGCGCCAGCCGGGGAAGAGGACTTACGGATGAATCCTTTCCTGAGATTCTCCTTTATATAGTCCGACATGGCCTTTGTTTCTGGCACGGAGAGTGGATAGACCCTGCCCCACGGAGGGCTAGTACCGGGCAGGAGATCTATCGGACAGTCATAGGGACGGTGAGGAGGCAAGGTTTCGGCCTGCCTGTCGGAGAAGACATCAGCGAAGTCATTGTATTCAGCCGGCAACACCAGTAGGGGTTTAGAGGACGCCGGCAGCGGAGTGGGACGCACCGGGCGAGGTGTCACCAGACAATGGAACTGGCAATCTCGACCCAACCGTATGACGTCGCCCGTCTTCAAGTCCAGAACAGGTGCGTGTTGCTGCAACCATGGCAAGCCCAGCAGGACTGCTGACGAGGAGTGGGGCAGCACATAGAAGGAGATTCTCTCGGAATGCAGAGCCCTTATGCGCATAGTAACTGGCTCCGAGCGACAACGGATGGAATCGTGCAGGATCTCACCACTTACGGAGGAGATGACCAGCGGTTTCTCGAGGCGAACCATCGGGAGCTGAAGTTTTGATACCAGGACGGCATCCATGAAATTCCCGGCTGAACCGGAATCCACGAAGGCAGGAACTTGGACAGGCGATCCAGAACTCGTAACGAACTGCACCGGCATGGTGAGACGTGGAGAGGGACTACTCACACCTAGGGACGCCTCTCCTACGTGGCCTAGGTGCGAGCATTTCCCGAACGTGGGCGAAGCGGACAGTCTCGCCGAAAGTGCTCCGCACTGGTGCAGTAGAGACAGAGATTCTCTGCGCGGCGACGGGACAGTTCCTGTTCCGAGAGGTGAGCTCGGTCCACTTGCATGGGCTCCTCACCAGAGTGCTGAGGGAGAGACAGAGGTGGCTTTTGGAAGACTGGAGCCAGACGCGGAAACCAACGAGGCCGGGCAGAGTCGCGTTCCTGGCGAAGCTCTTCTTGTCTTTCGGAAAAATGCACGTCAATGCGTGTGGCCAGGTGGATCAGGCCCGACAGAGATGCCGGGAGATCCCTCGCTGCCAGGGCATCCTTAATCCTGCTCGAGAGGCCCTTCTTGAAGGTGGCACAGAGGGCGGCCTCATTCCAGGTTAACTCCGAGGACAAGGTGCGGAATTGAATGGCGTATTCTCCCACCGAGGAGTCCCCCTGGCGCAGATTCAGGAGAGCAGTCTCAGCGGAAGATCATGGGGTGCATTAGAAGGGGCAAAGATGCACATGATGAGAACATTATTCTCCCATTATACAAGTCACTGGTTAGACCACACATGGAATATTGTGTACAGTTTTGGGCACCAGTGCACAGGAAAGACATTGTAGAGCTTGAACAGGTACAAAGGCGGCAACAAAAATAATAAAAGGACTGGGTGGACTACAGTACACAGAAAGATTGGCAAGATTAGGGTTATTTAGTTTAGAGAAAAGAAGGCTTCGGGGGACATAATAAATATGTTTAAATACATCAAAGGTCAATATAGAGATCTCTCCCAAGATTTATTTATACACAGGGCTGTATCTAGAACAAGGGGGCATCCTTTATGTCTTGAGGAACGAAAGTTTCTACATAAACATAGAAAGGGATTCTTTACTGTAAGAGCAGTGAGACTATGGAATTCTCTGCCAGAGGGACTTGTCATGGTGAATTCAATAACCGAGTTCAAAAAGGGTTTGGATGCATTTCTGGAGCGTAATAATATAACAAGTTATAGTATCTAGGATTCAGGAGAGGGGTCATTGATCCAGGGATTTTCTGATTGCCAGATTGGAGTCAGGAAGGAATTTTTCCCTAAATTGAGTACATTTGGCTTCTACCTCTTTGGGGGTTTTGGCCTTCCTCTTTATCAACACCTTAGCACAACAGCCTGACCTAGTTGGACGACGTGGCGTTTTTTAGCCTTACAAACTATAAGATGCTCGCGCCGGTTCCTCGAAGACACACCTGAACTCCCTAAAGAAGGCCTGTAGATCGCTCATCACAGGGTCCCCGCGATCCAAGAGGCATGTCGCCCAGGCCAGAGCCTTCCCAGAGAGCAGACTGAGGACAAAGGCCACTTTTGCCCGTTGAGATGGGAACTGATCGGCCATCAGTTCCACGTGCATGGAGCACTGTGTAATAAATCCTCGGCAGAGCTTCGGATCTCCATCCTACTTCGAGGGGAGCGACAGTCGAAGCTTGGGTCCCACAGAGGCCGGAGAGACGGCTGGTGCAGGAACGGATGGAGGCGGTGAGGGAGATTGCCGTGGAGGGGCAATGAGCTGTTGCATCATGGCAGTTAGTTGATCCAACTGTGGTGCCTGTTGGGCCAGCTGCTGAGACTGCTGGGCTACGATGGACGTCAGGTCCTCCACGCTGGGCAACGGCACCTTGGTGGGATCCATGGCCGAATCCAACTGTAACGGTGAAGGGTAGTGGATCCACTGGGCCCCCGCAAGCGGTGGTAGAAGCCACACCAGGGAGCGGAGTCTAAATGGGTCCCGGTTTTCACCAGAGTCCGCCGCAAAGCAGGATGCGGCGGCGGGATTCCAACAGGTTGCTACCCCTGATGCGACTTGCTTGCGGTGGCAGCCGAGGTCCAACGAAGTACCGAATCGACAGGCAAACTCATAGTCGGGGACGGGCCAAGAGGTCAGGGCAGGCAGCGAAGGTTCGTGGTCAAGAGACGTAAGCAGACGGGACTGGTACATGGAATAGGTTAACCCGAATGAGACAAGGCTTCCTCTCATAGGACAAGGGCGCTATGGATTCGGCAACACGGTCCCAGAGGTGGAGCCCTTATATAGGAGCAGTGGCCGGCAAAACCAATTACCGGTGCACTGTCCTTTTAAATTTGGGAGAACCGGCGCGCATGCGCCCTAAGGATCAGGGCCGTGTGCGCCGGCCCACAGACAGTGCCGGGGACGCAGGAACGTGGGCTGGTGAGTAGATGTGCCCGAGGGGACGCGTGCGTCCATGGACTGCAGCGCCCGCCTCGGGCGCCAGCTGGGGCGCAGGGGGACGAGTGCACCCGCAGCCCGAGCTGCGGGCTGCGGTGCCACTCGTTACACTGACTAGCAGGTCCAGTTCTTCAGCAGCTGTAATGCCAATATCATCAATTGCGGTTCTGAAGGCAAATTTCCAGGATTTGTAGTTCTCAGGCTGGTCATCAAACCTGGTGAGGCTTGTTTTAGTAAGATCACGGTGGACCATGAAGCTTGCAAACTCTGACATGTCTGACCTTTCTGACTTCAGGCAGGTAATTGTAGGCTGAGTAGTGCTGATCATATTGTTAGTGGTCTGATTAAGAGACATAGGGACATATGGGGCTGCATAGGCATTCAATGCAATAGCAGGTTTCCATTCGATTATATGTGAAGCTGGATCGGCATGGTTGCCAGGGGCTGGGCAGCTTGCTGGCATATTTATTTGGATCTTGGTATCTTTGTATTGAGGTTGCAGAGGTGTACAGCCTTGGTGCATTGTGATATGAGAAGATACAGGATTCAGCATGGGTGTAGGACTGTACTGACCTTGAATGCAGGGATCTGCAGAAGGATCTGTGCTTTGTTGTGTTGGAGGAACATCTGAACTGTCAGGAATGTTGGTGGCATTCAGAGATTCACTGTTTTGGCTTAGCACATAGTCTCTTGTGCGCTTAACAGGGTCTTCAACAGCCACTGCCCTTAGGCTGGAGCTGCTTCCTTCACTTCCACTAGCAGCTTGTTCTAGAACCTTTAATCTTGCCATGGCATGTTCACATTGTTTCTGCAGAGTTTCCATCTCGGCTCTTTTGCATGCTGTTTCTGCTTCCATAGATGCCCTTTTCTGTGCTGTCTCTGCTTCCATAGCTGCTGTCTCTGCTTCCATAGATGCCCTTTTTTGTGCTGTCTCTGCTTGCATAGCTGCTGTTTCTGCTTCCATAGATGCCTTTTTTTTGTGCGAGCACTGCCTGTATTCTAGAAGCCTCAGCGTCGGCACGTGCTCTTATGAGCTGTTCACTGAGCGTAGAATATCTTGAAGATCGTGACTTAGATGATCTTTTGTAATGCTTAGTAGAATTGGAAACACAGGATGATGTTTCCTGCAGTTGTGTGGTTCTTGACATTAATTTGGACTTAGTTTCACATATCAGATTTTCACGTTCATTATTAAGGCGCTGGAAGCTGAGCAATTCTTGTAGAGAATCTGGGGTATTTATCTTCTGTAAAACATTGCAGTAATCAGTACTTTTAATTGTATAGTGTTCATACATTGCAGGGTTGTCCTAGGGCTTCTTCCAGTAGTGTTTCGTTACAAGCACTCTGTGAGATGTGGGAGATATGACTGAGCAGTTTTTCCCATTGATCAGTAGCTTCAGAAAGTATTTCATTTTTTATGCTTTCAAGATTCTCTCTGACCTTCCATGTAGGGTGAGTCAGGCGTCTTGCTCTCTCACTAGGTTGTGGAGTAGGATTCCTATCATCTTGCAGCTCTGGCTGCTCACTGTGAGCGGTGCTGCCTGCAGCCATGTTGTAACACAGACAGGATATAAGATGGAGGAATAGAATGATATTGCTAGAAGAGTCTATGCTCTGTTTGAGCTGTAACTGTTATGCACACTGCACACTGACGCTTGCTTGTCACTGTCACGACACTGCAGCTGTATGTGGTAATCTCTGCTGAAGTTGTGAGCTTATCTGTGTTTCTAAAACATCTTTTCACTATTCTGACTCCATATCTGACAGCAAGTGTAGAAATTCATCAGGCCCATGTGGTAATGGAAGTCTGTATTGAACTGTAAAACTTACTTCAGAAATCTTGTCAGACAGTGACAACTCGACTGCTCCGGCGTGTATGAAGAACCAACAGGAGTTTATTCCAGGCTGAATCTTGTAGTTTACACCAAAGTAGTTTAGTGAAAAGATGATAACTTTACAGAGCTGATGCAGAGAATGAGGATACAGTGCTTCAGTGAGACAGAAAGATGGAGAATGCTAGAAGGAGGGAGGAGCTGAATACCTCAGAGCACACATACAGGAAGACGAGAGGGACAAACTTAGGAATAATACAAAGCAGTAATAGAAATTACAATACTGAATATGAACCATGAAGTCATGGGACATGACAGGTACTGAAGACTAAAGGACGTGCATCATGCTACTAGTTTTTAATAGTAAATTGGTCATTCAGTGTATTTTTAAATATTTTTTTTCTTCCTTATTTAACCCCTTCACGACCCTGAATGTATGTATACGTACAGGTGGTTTAGGGGTTAATGCACCTGGACGTATGCATACGTCCTAAGGATCGCACAAACTATAAAGCAAAGTTCACACGATTCCTGTGGTGTATCAGCTGTATATTACAGCCGACATTCCGCAGCATCGGCCCCAACCGGAGACCACTCTGGGCCGATTAATGACCGATAGGTCGCAATAACTAAGGGAGACACAAGAGGAGCGATCTCCTCCTGCGTCTCTGTCGGCACCAGCAGCCACATGATCGTGCAGCTGCTGTGTGCTGACAGACAGCCCGGAAGGTATAGAATGCCTTCTGGGCTATCTGACGTCACCATGCCTGACCGTACCATATGATCATGGCCGGGCATCGTGACTGACAGTTGCCATGGAGACCAATACACAGCAATAAGCTGTGTATTGGTTTCTATTATAAAAATAATTTTGACTATGGGGAAAAGTAAAAAAAAAGGAGAAAAAGTAAAAAACAGTAAAACACGAACACGAAAAATAAAATAAAACCATGTACATCCCCATTTCCCAATTACAATCACCAATCGCCCCAAAAAAGATAAAAAATAAATAAAGTACCCATATTTGGTATTAAATAACCGACATGGTGAACGGCATAAAAAAACCCAAAATAAACAGTCACAGAATTGTGATTTTTGTTCATCTCGCAGCACATACAATGTAATAAAAAGCGATCAAAAGCTCATATAAACACCAAAGTGGTGCCAATTAAAATGTTTGTCCATCCAGCAAAAAAAAAGCCCCTACACGTCTCCGTATACGGAAAAATAAAAAAGTTATGGCGATGCATAAGTTTTGTTTTATACAATAAAACACTTCTTTTTTATAGCACTTCAACAAAAAATAGCTATATAAATTGGGTATTGCTGTGATCGTATCGACCCACAGAATAAATCCAACTTGTCACAGATACTGCACAGTGAGCACTGTTAAAAATCACTACTAGGATTGCAGTATTTTCTTCACCCTGCCTTCCAAAAAATGGATTTAAAAGTGATCAAAAGGCCATGTGCCCCCCAAAATTATAACAATTAAAATTCAAATTATCCCACAAAAAACATGTCCCAACACATCTCCATACACAGAAAAATAAAAAAGTTATGGCTCCCAGACTATGGCAATGCAAAAACGTGTTTTCCTGTTTGAATAAAAGTGTTTTTATCGTGTAAAAGCAGTAAAACATAAAATATATAAATTGGGTATCTCTATAATTGAATCGAACTACTGAGTAAAGATAGCATGTCATTTATACTGCACGGTGACCACTGTAAAAAATAAAAATAAAAAACACTAAAAGGATTGCTGTATTTTGTTCAAAATACCTCACAAAAACCTTAATAAAAAGTGATTAAAGCATCATATGAACCCCATAATGGTACTAATAAAAACGTCGACTCATCCTGCAAAAAAATAAGCCTCTACACAACTCCGTACACAGCAAAATAAAAAAAGTTATGGCTATCAGACTATGACAACTTAAAACGCAATCTTTTATAAACACATTTCTCTTGTGTAATAGTAATAAAATATAAAAAACTATGTAAAATGTATATCATTGCAATAGTACTGCCCCCCATAGTAAAGTTATAATGTAATTTATACTGCGCGTCAAAGGCTGTAAAATTCAAGCCCAAAAAACAATAATGGAACTGCGTTTTTTCCTCCCCATTTTCATTGCCCGATGCAAAAAAAATATGAAACACCTGTGCGTCCAAAATGCACAATACACCCATAGATGAGATCCATGAGGGGTGTTAAATCCAAAATGGGGAAACTTCTGAAAGGTTTTACCTGTTATGTTACTTTGGGGGCTTTGCAAATGAGACATGGCACCCACCAAAATCTGCATTCCAAAAGCCAAATAGCACTCCCTCTGTTTTACGCCCTGCCATGCACCAAAATAGCAGTTTACACCCACATATAGGGTATTGGCGAACTTGGAAGAAATTGTGTAACAAAATTTGGGGGTCTTTTTTTCCCAGGATTCCTTGTAAAAATTAACCATTTTAAGCTAAAATTGCAGATTGTTGGAAAAAAATTATTTTTAATTTTCATAGTCTAATGCTAAAAAAAATACCTGTGGGGTCAATATACTCATTGCACCCCTGGATATTTTCCTTAGGGGCTGTAGTTCTTTTTAGGGGTGTTTACTAAGTTTCAGCACTTTAGGGTGTCCGCAAACCTGAAATGGCTCCTAAATAAAATCGTATTGAAATTGAGACCCCGAAGTCCAGTAAGTACTCCTCTTACTCTGAGGCCTGTGGGTGAACCAAATAGTGCACTAGTGCCACATGTGGGATATCTCTGAAAACAGAATAATCTGGGAAATCAATACTAAGTTGCATTTATCTGGTCACATCTACCGTGTTCCAGTGGATAATGGATAAAAATTGGAAATCTACAAAAAAAAGTTAAATTTTGAGATTTCACCTCCACTTTGCTTTAATTTCTGTGAAAAACCTAATAAACTTACTACACACTGTTGTAAATACTTTAATTGGTCCAGTTTCTTAGATGAAGTCATTTATGGGGGTATCTAACACACAGGCCAATCAAAGTCATATCAGAACTGGACTTGTCCCTAAAAAAATGTATTTGCAAATTTTCTTGAAAATGTGAGAAATGACTACTAAATTTTTAAGCCAACTAATGTCGGAAAAAAATAAAAAAAGACATTTAAAAAATGATGCCAACCTACAGTGGACATATGGTAGATGCTAGATATAAACTATTTTGTGGTGAATAATTATCTATCTTGCACGCAGAAATTTTAGAACTTTGAAAATGACAAATTTTCCCAAATTTTAATGATTTTTTTTTCAAACAAAAAAAGGATTGTATGGACCAAAATTTCTTAGTAACTTAAAGCACAATTTATCACGAGAAAATCTCTGAATCACATGGATAGGCAAAAGTGTCAAAAGTTTTTCTCACATAAAGTAACACATGGCAGATTTCCAGAATATCAGGAAGGCCAAAACTGGCTGGGTCCTTAAGGCTAAGTTTACACGTACTTATGCCCCGCGATTACGGCAGGACTTCGGGAGCTCGCGCACGCACTCCTGCGTGGCGAGGGGGCCACCGGCCCGCCAGCCCCATAGACATTCATTACTAGCAGCGCGTATTCGCTGCTAGTAATTGACATGTCACTTATCTCCCCGCGCGTCATATTGTCTGAGCTGGGAGAGGAGGCGTAATCCATAGTTCTCTACGAGAACTGTGGATTACCATAATGACTGGGGCGCATTTTGCTCACATTTGAGCGCAATATGCCACGCAATACGCGGCGAAATGCGCCCCAATCTAACCCGTGTGAACATAGCCTAAGGGGTAGAATCTTTAACCAATGGTTTTACATCTGCTTTCCTCTCAGGATTGTTAAAGGGCTGATCCCACCATAGACATTAAAGACATCATGATAAAATATGTCATCAACGTCTGATTGGTGTGGGTCTTACCTTTGAGACCCCAACTTTCTCAAGAACAAGCCCCAAAATCTCTCAGTTTTGAATGGAGAGACAATTGGAACTCTCCCATTGAAATCAATGGAAGTTCTGAGTCCCGCGAATCTTCACCTATTAGACATTGGTGATATATCTTACCAATATGCCATCAATATATTTGGTGAGACAACCCTTTTAACATTTTAAAGTGCATTGAGCGTTAGAGTGAAATCTAAAAAAAAAAATTTAGCAAATGTTTGGCAACATTGATAATTTGGAGATATGATGGAATTTTTTCTCTCTCACCTTAATAGGTGGGGGAGATATCTTGCTATACTCTTTGATTAGAAACTGCCTCATGATGGATGGAATGAATGCAGTACATGATCAAAATAGAGGTAGATAGACCCCAATACAATCCAAAAAGTTAACTGATCAGCACTTTCAAACAATATAAAATAAACAGCTCAGGTACGCTTGGCATGGGTGTAAACCAATGCAAACACACTCACACACACACACACACACACACACACACACACACACACACACACACACACAAAGAAGCACACTGTAAACTGTAGGCTACTGTATTTACTGGACTATAAGATTTTAGAGGAGGAAAATAGGAACAAAAAAAAAGAATTTGAAGCAAAATGTCTGTGCTGAAGTGTAGTTTTTTGGGCAGATGCAACTTTTGGATGACTTTTTATTGAAATATTTTGGGCATATGAAATAACCAAAAACCCAACAATTTTGGTGTTTGGAATTTTTTTTCTTTATTCTGTACAGAGTACGGGATAAATGATGTTATAGTTTGATTGGACTTTTACAGACGTTGCAATAACAATTACGTTTATTTTTTTTATTTTTAAAATGGCAAAATTGGAGGGATTTAAACTTGAATAGATATATATATATATATTTTTTTTTACTTTAATACTTAGGGCGACATATGAACGTTGGTGCTGACAGGCCAGTTCTAAATCGCTTTAAGGCAGTGTAGAATGCGTGAGAATGTATGAACCTGTTCTTCTGCAGGTCATACATACAGACACATTGTAGTGCCAATACGACAAGTCTGGCTCAGTCAGACCACCTTTAACCTGTTCTGGCTGTTCTAACTGTTCTGCGCCTAGATATGGCTTCAAAGAATCATAAATGTGTCTGATTCTATGAATGTGTAACGCCCCCAGAACGCCCCAAATCGTTGGCAAACTAAAAAGTGTCTTTGGCACCAAAGTTTGGAGTGCACCTGTTCATATACCATAGGGGGGTGTAATAGGTGTACATACAAGTCAGCTTCGGATGCCTGCATGAGGCTTCTGGCTGTCATGACAACCAATCCCCCCTTATAATTACATTGCGGGGGGATGATCGGATTGAGGAGCTGTGAACAGCACTGCTCCTCATTCAGCTAGATGCTGCGGCTGCGATCACCACAGCGTCTAAAGTGTCAACAGCAGTGACGGAGCCAGCTTCATCCCTGCTGTTAGCGGCGGGAAGACAGCAGTGGGGTTTAACCCCTTAAATACTGCCAGCGGCTTCCCGCAGCATCGCTCCTCCTCACCCTCCTGCCGGCCCAAGAGAGCGCATAGTCTGAAAAATAGGTATTTGTAAAAACTTAATATTTTAAATATAGCTATAGGGGGCTGAAAAAGTATTCATAGCACTTAATAATAATAATAATAATAATAATAATAATCTTTATATAGCACCAACATATTCCACAGCACTTTACAAATTCAAGGGTAAACATAGTGTCATTACACATTAAAAGTACTTACAAATGAGACACAAGGTGTGAGGGCCCTGCTCGTGAGAGCTTACAATCTATTAGGGTGTATGGGTGAAACATACGGTAAGAAGTGCAAGTTTACAATGGTCCGGCCATGTTTCATAAATAGGGGGTGGTTTACATGAAAAATGGATGAACCTGCCACCCGACTGTACATCTATATACAGATAAGTGCCTGTGAGTGCCCAAGTGCAGGGAGTGACAGATGTGTGTGATAGCAGTTAGAGATCTTGGTGGGCCAGACCGAGAAGATGTATTTTCAGGGCCCTCTTAAAACTGTGAGGGTTGTGAATGTGCCTGATCGTCCGCGGTAGCATATTCCAGAGAATTGGTGCCGCACGTGTGAAATCTTGTAGGCGGGCATGGGAGGTTCGGATGATTGAGGAATGTAGTCTGAACTTGAATTTTTCCTCATTTTTAAATGTTACAGCCACAAATCTAAATGTACTTAATGATATTTTATGTGACAGAACAAAAAGTAGCAAGTATTTCTGAAGTGTATCCAGCATATGTACACGGACTTTCAACTCCGTCCAAAGGTTTTCAACTCCATCCAAAGGGGTTGAGATCTGGAGACTGAAAATGGAAAATGGAAGACATACAAGACCACTGATAATCTCCCTCAATCTGGGGCTCCATGCAAGATCTCACCCTTTGGGGTCAAAATGATCACAAGAACGGTGAGCAAAAATCCCAGAACCACACGGGGGTCCTAGTGAATGACCTGCAGAGAGCTGGGATCAACGTACCAAAGGCTACCATCAGTAATATACTACGCTGCCAGGGACTCAGATCCTGCAGTGCCAGATGTGTGCCCCTGCTTAAGCCAGTACAAAGTCCGGGCCTGTCTGAAGTTTGCTAGAGAGCTTTTGGATGATCCAGAAGAGTATTGGGAGAGTGTGATATGGTCAGATGAAACCAAAGTAGAACTGTTTGATAGAAACACAGCTCGTCGTGTTTGGAGGAGAGAGAATGCTGAGTTGCATCCAAAGAACACCATACCTACTGTGAAGCATAGGGGTGGCAACATCATGCTTTGAGGCTGTATATCTGCAAAGGGACCAGGACGACTGATCCGTGTACATGAAAGAATGAATGGGGCCATGTACTGGAGATTTTGAGTGCAGACCTCATTCCATGAGCAAGGGCATTGAAGATGAAATGTGGCTGAGTCTTTCAGCATGACAATGATCCCAAGCACACCGCCAGGGCAACGAAGGAGTGGCTTCATAAGAAGCATTTCAAGGTCCTGGAGTGGCCTAGCCAGTCTCCAGATCTCAACCCCATAGAAAACCTTTGGAGGGAGTTGAAAGTCTGTGTTGCCCAGCGACAGCCCCAAAACATCACTGCTCTAGAGGAGATCTGCATGGAGGAATGGGCCAACATACCAGCAACAGTGTGTGCCAACCTTGTGAAGACTTACAGAAAACATTTGACCTCTGTCATTGCCAACAAAGGATATATAACAAAGTATTGAGATGAACTTTTGTTATTGACCAAATACTTATTTTCCACCATAATTTGCAAATAAATTCTTTCCAAATCAGACAATGTGATTTTCTGGATTTGTTTTCTCATTTTGTCTCTCATAGTTGAGGTCTACCTATGATGTCAATTACAGGCCTCTCATCTTTTTAAGTGGGAGAACTTGCACAATTGGTGGCTAACTAAATACTTTTTCCCCACTGTAAATGCCATTCACATTATTATGACTTGCATTTAAATATTTTCTTTATATTTTTTTCTAGTCAACAGCATCCTTGTTAGTTAAAAGGGTTTTCTCATGCTTTTAACATGTAGGGAAAGGTAAATGAAAATTACTACCAAATACATTGCTGTTTTTATTTTGTTTTGTTCAGGAGATGAAAAAGAGTTTATGTACTGCTAGTTTCACATGTTTCTCTTGGTTACCGACCTCCTCTCTCTGCTCTCTCGCCTTATAGCCCCAAGCTATAGCAGAGCTGGTATGCAGATCACTACTATAGAACAAGCCTTACCAGGAAGTACGAGTCTGAAGCTGGCTGTGGCTTTGTGGAACAGTGTAAAATGTTCAGCCGGAATGTTCAGGAGACTCCTGAAAAAAGTGAAGACCTCTTGGGCTCCTTGAAGTTTTGTCTGGATTATCCACAGCAGAAGCCGGCTGTGAGCACACTTCATCGGCAGTTGCATTTTGGTGTTGTGGATTATTACTTATTGAGATATCCCAACAAAGCATCCTCAAGTGGTAGATGGTCTCACTATGGCCAAAATGTCCTTTGCTTTATGTTGTAGGTATCAGCAACTATGGTCTTTTTGTTGGTTTCCTGTTACAGCTGTACTTGCTGCTACCTACACAAGATGGCAGCATAGTCTGTTTTGCTCCAGTTACCTAAACATACCTAAATCATTATTCAATAGAACTAAGAATTGTTAACTAAATTGTGGAATTTACAACGTATATATCTCATATCTAAAATGGATTATTATAATAAATTAAGTTTAATTAAAAGATGCAATAGGAATATAAGAGCAATGGGACAAACGAAGCTCAAACTGCTGGGAGTTTACTTACAATGGTTCCCTCTACCTTCTATTATCACTGACTGATTTCTAGTAGTAACATATAGTTCCATGTTTTTCATCCCATAGGACCATAATATCAATTTGACAGCAAATACTGTGAATATGTGTAAAATGCGGGGAGACACAAAAGGGGGAATTCATTCCTTGTGTGGGGGTATTAAGGGCTATCAGTGCTCTATGGCGAGCAAAAACAGTGTTTATTGTTGTGTAGGACACAAAAGGGACAAGGTAGCTATTATGAGAGTAAAATGAAGCATTTAACTGTGTTGGACCTTAAAGGAAACATTATTTCTGTTAGTAAAACCTAAAGAGCATACTATTGTGGCACCTAAAAGGACACATTATTTCTGTCTGATGCCTAAAGTACTTAATATTGCAGTTTGGGACTTATAAGGGGAACTATTAATGCAAGCAACATAACTAAGGGAAACTTTTACTGTTGCGGGCAATATTATCATCTTTGGACCTACTCTATAATTGTACTGTAGGTACTTACTTGTGTCCAGCCGCCATCTTGGACAGTCTGAGGGTTGCTTAGCTCTGGTATCACCACTTTATTAAACGGAATGGCACACAAATGTCACTCTAACGACACATTATAGTCCCAATTGGCCTCAGCCTGCTTTATTCATAAACATATGACAGCACTACCAACAAAATCCTCGGCCGTCTGGCCACTAACTAACACAAAAAGTCCCTCTCTGACCAAAGCCAGAGCCTACAGCCTAGCACCAAAAACACAGTATTCTTAGGGCATGTTCACACGGCTGATTCTGGGACAGATTTCAGCCGTATTGCGTGCCGTATTGCGCTCCAATACGGCCGAAATATGTCCCAGTCATTACGGTAATCCACAGTTCTCATAGAGAACTATGGATTCCGTCTTCCCTCCCCGCTCGCCGAATACGGTGAGCGGGGAGAAAGTGACATGCACATTATCCCGGCGGGATACGCGCGGTGGATAATGGATGACTATGGTGCCGGAGAGCTGCTGGCCCCCCCCGCCCCGCCTCCGCTGCCGAGCACACACCGTTATTGCCGGCAAAATCCATCCCGCAATTACGGCGTGAATAAGCTGTGTGAACTTAGCCTTACTGTACAATCTTGGGGGGCCAAAGCCCTCTCATCAGCTCAGTTGCTCCCAGCTCCAGGGAGCAACCACACCCCTTTCTGTCCTGAAGTAACAGGCTTTTAATAAGCCGGTAAGACACGGCAAAAGCCTGTCCCCGAACACTGGAATGGCCTCCCATCCATCACTATAGCCATTCCGGAAAAACCAGCATGAATGTAGCTGCTTAGCAGTCATACAAATGCACTAAACATAGCACCTCTCCTGCCTTTCTCATGCTATAGTCGGCAACTCTTTGGCCCATTATATTGCTGGCTCCATATATTTCTTTCCATATCATTACTACAGGCTCCTTATGCTTAAGGCGTTACTCTATATTTATCTATATATTCCATACCTCAATTCAGACCTTGGCATCAGATGTGATCTATATGATTAAGGCCACAAAGTTAACTGAAACGTCAGAATTAACGGAAGATCACAAATACTTTTCAGGCTCTACATTACAATTACCTTATTCTATAGTATGGAATTAATGCACTGTATTATATACATGTAACACTATATTCTGTAAATATATTACACTTGGAAGCATATTAACTTTGTGTGTGCTTGGATTTATACATATTTCTATTTGATACTGCTTGCAATACCCTTCCACAACACCTATTTTCTCACCAAGTGCTGTTCATTTAAATACACTGTAACGAGCCGGGTTGTGGATCCACTGGACCGCCGCAAGCGGTGGTACAGGCCAGAACGTGTAACGCCCCCAGAACGCCCCAAATCGTTGGCAAACTAAAAAGTGTCTTTGGCACCAAAGTTTGGAGTGCACCTGTTCATATACCATAGGGAGGGTGTAATATGTGTACATACATGTCAGCTTCGGATGCCTGCATGAGGCTTCTGGCTGTCATGACAACCAATCCCCCCTTGTAATTACATTGTGGGGGGGTGATCGGATGGAGGAGCTGTGAACAGCACTGCTCCTCATTCAGCTAGATGCTGCGGCTGCGATCACCACAGCGTCTAAAGTGTCAACAGCAGTGACGGAGCCAGCTCCATCCCTGCTGTTAGCGGCGGGAAGACAGCAGTGGGGTTTAACCCCTTAAATACTGCCAGCGGCTTCCCGCAGCATCGCTCCTCCTCACCCTCCTGCCGGCCCAAGAGAGCGCATAGTCTGAAAAAATAGGTATTTGTAAAAACTTAATATTTTAAATATAGCTATAGGGGGCTGAAAAAGTATTCATATCACTTAATAATAATAATAATCTTTATTTCTATAGCGCCAACATATTCCGCAGCACTTTACAAATTCAAGGGTAAACATACAGTCATTACACATTAAAAGTACTTACAAATGAGACACAAGGTGTGAGGGCCCTGCTCGTGAGAGCTTACAATCTATTAGGGTGTATGGGTGAAACATACGGTAAGAAGTGCAAGGTTTACAATGGTCCGGCCATGTTTCATAAATAGGGGGTGGTTTACATGAAAAATGGATGAACCTGCCACCCTGACAGTACATCTATATACAGATAAGTGCCTGTGAGTGCCCAAGTGCAGGGAGTGACAGATGTGTGTGTGATAGCAGTTAGGGATCTTGGTGGGCCAGACCGAGAAGATGTATTTTCAGGGCCCTCTTAAAACTGTGAGGGTTGTGAATGTGCCTGATCGCCCGCGGTAGCATATTCCAGAGAATTGGTGCTGCACGTGTGAAATCTTGTAGGCAGGCATGGGAGGTTCGGATGATTGAGGAATGTAGTCTGAACTTGAATTTTTCCTCATTTTTAAATGTTACAGCCACAAATCTAAATGTACTTAATGATATTTTATGTGACAGAACAAAAAGTAGCAAGTATTTCTGAAGTGTATCCAGCATATGTACACGGACTTTCAACTCCCTCCAAAGGTTTTCAACTCCGTCCAAAGGGGTTGAGATCTGGAGACTGAAAATGGAAAATGGAAGACATACAAGACCACTGATAATCTCCCTCAATCTGGGGCTCCATGCAAGATCTCACCCTTTGGGGTCAAAATGATCACAAGAACGGTGAGCAAAAATCCCAGAACCACACGGGGGTCCTAGTGAATGACCTGCAGAGAGCTGGGATCAACGTACCAAAGGCTACCATCAGTAACATACTACGCTGCCAGGGACTCAGATCCTGTAGTGCCAGACGTGTGCCCCTGCTTAAGCCAGTACATGTCCGGGCCTGTCTGAAGTTTGCTAGAGAGCTTTTGGATGATCCAGAAGAGTATTGGGAGAGTGTGATATGGTCAGATGAAACCAAAGTAGAACTGTTTGATAGAAACACAGCTCGTCGTGTTTGGAGAGAGAGAATGCTGAGTTGCATCCAAAGAACACCATACCTACTGTGAAGCATAGGGGTGGCAACATCATGCTTTGAGGCTGTATATATGCAAAGGTAACAGGACGACTGATCCGTGTACAGGAAAGAATGAATTGGGCAATTTACTGGATATTTTGAGTTCAGACCTCATTCCATGATCAAGGGCATTGAAGATGAAACGTGGCTGAGTCTTTCAGCATGACAATGATCCCAAGCACACCGCCAGGGCAACGAAGGAGTGGCTTCATAAAAAGCATTTCAAGGTCCTGGAGTGGCCCTGCCAGTCTCCAGATCTCAATCCCATAGAAAACCTTTGGAGTGAGTTGAAAGCCTGTGTTGCCCAGCAACAGCCCCAAAACATCACTGCTCTAGAGGAGATCTGCATGGAGGAATGGGCCAACATACCAGCAACAGTGTGTGCCAACCTTGTGAAGACTTACAGAAAACATTTGACCTCTGTCATTGCCAACAAAGGATATATAACAAAGTATTGAGATGAACTTTTGTTATTGACCAAATACTTATTTTCCACCATAATTTGCAAATAAATTCTTTCCAAATCAGACAATGTGATTTTCGGGATTTGTTTTCTCATTTTGTCTCTCATAGTTGAGGTCTACCTATGATGTCAATTACAGGACTCTCATCTTTTTAGATGGGAGAACTTGCACAATTGGTGGCTGACTAAGTACTTTTTTTTCCCCACTGTAAATGCCATTCACATTATTATGACTTGCATTTAAATATTTTCTTTATATTTTTTTCTAGTCAACAGCATCCTTGTTAGTTAAAGGGGTTTTCTCATGCTTTTAACATGTAGGGAAAGGTAAATGAAAATTACTACCAAATACATTGCTGTTTTTATTTTGTTTTGTTCAAGAGATGAAAAAGAGTTTATGTACTGCTAGTTGCACATGTTTCTCTTGGTTACCGACCTCCTCTCTCTGCTCTCTCGCCTTATAGCCCCAAGCTATAGCAGAGCTGGTATGCAAATCACTGCTATAGAAGAAGCCTTACCAGGAAGTACGAGTCTGAAGCTGGCTGTGGCTCTGTGGAACAGTGTAAAATGTTCAGCCGGAATGTTCAGGAGACTCCTGAAAAAAGTGAAGACCTCTTGGGCTCCTGGAAGTTTTGTCTGGATTATCCACAGCAGAAGCCGGCTGTGAGCACACTTCATCGGCAGTTGCATTTTGGTGTTGTGGATTATTACTTATTGAGATATCCCAACAAAGCATCCTCAAGTGGTAGATGGTCTCACTATGGCCAAAATGTCCTTTGTTTTATGTTGTAGGTATCAGCAACTATGGTCTTTTTGTTGGTTTCCTGTTACAGCTGTACTTGCTGCTACATACACAAGATGGCAGCGCATAGTCTGTTTTGCTCCAGTTACCTAAACATACCTAAATAATTATTCAATAGAACTAAGAATTGTTAACTAAATTGTGGAATTTACAACGTATATATCTCATATCTAAAATGGATTATTATAATAAATTAAGTTTAATTAAAAGATGCAATAGGAATATAAGAGCAATAGGACAAACGAAGCTCAAACTGCTGGGAGTTTACTTACAATGGTTCCCTCTACCTTCTATTATCACTGACTGATTTTTAGTAGTAACATATAGTTCCATGTTTTTCATCCCATAGGACCATAATATCAATTTGACAGCAAATACTGTGAATATGTGTAAAATGCGGGGAGACACAAAAGGGGGAATTCATTCCTTGTGTGGGGGTATTAAGGGCTATCACTGCTCTATGGGGAGCAAAAACAGTGTTTATTGTTGTGTAGGACACAAAAGGGACAAGGTAGCTATTATGGGCGTAAAATGAAGCATTTAACTGTGTTGGACCTTAAAGGAAACATTATTTCTGTTAGTAAAACCTAAAGAGCATAATATTGTGGCACCTGAAAGGACACATTATTTCTGTCTGATGCCTAAAGTACTTAATATTGCAGTTTGGGACTTATAAGGGGAACTATTAATGCAAGCAACATAACTAAGGGAAACTTTTACTGTTGCGGGCAATATTATCATCTTTGGACCTACTCTATAATTGTACTGTAGGTACTTACTTGTGTCCAGCCGCCATCTTGGACAGTCTGAGGGTTGCTTAGCTCTGGTATCACCACTTTATTAAACGGATTGGCACACAAATGTCACTCTAACGACACATTATAGTCCAAATTGGCCTCAGCCTGCTTTATTCATAAACATATGACAGCACTACCAACAAAATCTCGGCCGTCTGGCCACTAACTAACACAAAAAGTCCCTCTCTGACCAAAGCCAGAGCCTACAGCCTAGCACCAAAAACACAGTATTCTTAGGGCATGTTCACACGGCTGATTCTGGGACAGATTTCAGCCGTATTGCGTGCCGTATTGCGCTCCAATACGGCCGAAATATGTCCCAGTCATTACGGTAATCCACAGTTCTCATAGAGAACTATGGATTCCGTCTTCCCTCCCCGCTCGCCGAATACGGTGAGCGGGGAGAAAGTGACATGCACATTATCCCGGCGGGATACGCGCTGTGGATAATGGATGACTATGGTGCCGGCGAGCTGCCGGCCACCCCGCTCCGCCCCCGCTGCCCGTCACACGCCGTAATTGCGGGGCAAAATCCATCCCGCAATTACGGCGTGAATAAGCCGTGTGAACTTAGCCTTACTGTACAATCTTGGGGGCCAGAGCCCTCTCATCAGCTCAGTTGCTCCCAGCTCCAGGGAGCAACCACACCCCTTTCTGTCCTGAAGTAACAGGCTTTTAATAAGCCGGTAAGACACGGCAAAAGCCTGTCCCCGAACACTGGAATGGCCTCCCATCCATCACTATAGCCATTCCGGAAAAACCAGCATGAATGTAGCTGCTTAGCAGTCATACAAATGCAACTAAACATAGCACCTCTCCTGCCTTTCTCATGCTATAGTCGGCAACTCTTTGGCCCATTATATTGCTGGCTCCATATATTTCTTTCCATATCATTACTACAGGCTCCTTATGCTTAAGGCGTTACTCTATATTTATCTATATATTCCATACCTCAATTCAGACCTTGGCATCAGATGTGATCTATATGATTAAGGCCACAAAGTTAACTGAAACGTCAGAATTAACGGAAGATCACAAATACTTTTCAAGGCTCTACATTACAATTACCTTATTCTATAGTATGGAATTAATGCACTGTATTATATACATGTAACACTATATTCTGTAAATATATTACACTTGGAAGCATATTAACTTTGTGTGTGCTTGGATTTATACATATTTCTATTAGATACTGCTTGCAATACCCTTCCACAAACACCTATTTTCTCACCAAGTGCTGTTCATTTAAATACACTGTAACGAGCCGGGTTGTGGATCCAATGGACCGCCGCAAGCGGTGGTACAGGCCACACCAGGTAGCGGAGTCTAAATGGGTTCTGGTTTTCACCAGAGCCCGCCGCAAGGCGGGATGGACTTGCCGCGGCGGGATTCCACCAGGTCACTACTCATGATGTGACTTGCTTGCGGAGACAGCCGAGGTGCAACGCGGTACAGAAACGGTAGACGAAGCCGGAGTCAGGCCAGAAGGTTGGGGCAGGCAGCGAAGGTTCAAGGTCAGAGGACGAAAGCAGACGGGACTGGTACACAGGAACGGTAAACCGGAGTAGAGTAAGGCTTCCTCGCATAGGTAAAGGGTGCTATGGATTCGGCAAGGAAGTTCCGGAGGTAGAGCCCTTATATAGGGTCAGCGGCCGGTAAAACCAATTACCGCCGCACTGTCCCTTTAAATTTGAGAGAGCCGCTGCACGCGTGCCCTAAGGAGCGGGGTTGCGCGCACCTGCCGGCAGACAGATGCGGGGAAGCAGGACTGGTAAGTGAATGCGCCCGAGGGCACAGCAGAACGAGTGCGCCCACAGCCTGAACTGCGGGCTGCGGCGCTATTCATGACACAAACTCACCTTGCTGGTGATAGTTTTAACTTGAACTGGTGTGCTTATTGTCTGTAGTCTTGTTTGGTTGCTGATTTTCGTGCCTGTCCTCTGACCTTCCTTTTGCCTAACGATTTTGTACTGTGTTGCTCTATCCGGCTTTTGACCTGTTCTGTCTGACCGTCCATATTGTTTTGTCTGTCCTTCACACAGTTGCCGCTGACCACTTAGGGTCAGGCAGGCAAATAGGCAGGGACAGATTTGGGTGGTCCAGCATCAGGGTTCACAGTCTGTCTGTTCCTTCTGTTTATCTGCTCTGGGGGGAGGAGGGTCCCTAACATTAGGATTTACCTAATTTCATCACAAAAGGAAGTAATATAACAAAGTTTGCTTTGTTTAGCACACAATTTTAGTTCACATTATTATAGTACCTCTGAAACTGACCAAAATTCTGCATTATACTTATGTGAGAAATGAAGGATAAACTGTATGGTCTGATTATGTCTATTTACATTAGAATCACCTATTAGTCAAAATGTGCATTTAACCATTCACCAGTGCAGCATATAAGTGTTTCACAGTCAAGTCACATTTTTATGACTACCAGCTGATTTCCAAAGTCACTGTGTGCAGCATGGACAGCAGCTATATGGGACTCAAATTGACTGAATAAAGTCCTGGTAAGTTGTCACAGGTATCTGAAGCTGACTGCATCCAACATCTGCGAGAGGGTGCATGGAGGAGGATACACACGTCAAGTGGACACAACTGAGGTGGTCCCAGAGATGCTCAAGTGTGTTTAAGTCTGGGGAACTGGACAAAGTACTACTTGGAAGTCTTGGTCACAATCTTCCAACCAGTGTTGGACATTTCTAGTCATGTGACATGTCGCATTGTCTTGCTTGAAGATCCACCCTAGGGAAGACAATCAGCAGGTATGGGTGCATGTGATCTGCAAGGATATATTCATAGTCAAACGGGTTGAGAGTGCCTTCCATATGGATGAGTGGGCCCGGAGAAAGCCACAAAAACATGCCCCAGACTATAAAGTTGCCACCACCAGCTTGTGTTCTTTCTGCAATGGTTGCAGGGTGTTTGTTCTCTGATCTTTCTCCTCTGACTCATTAACATTAATTTGTTTGATGAAGCAGAAAATGTGATTCATTGGAGAAGGAAACCCTTTGGCAATCAGCAGAGCCCTATTTGTGATTCCGCTTTAAAAAAAATGTAAGTCTTTTTGTAACTAGCAGAGCTGTAGTGACCATCCATCTGTTTTGGATCATATACACAGTAGAGTTTGCTGTACTGTTGTTTTAGACACACATCTGGTAGCCCCCTAGTTCATTTTGGCAGTGAGCTGCACCACTGTAGCATGTTGGTCCATCCTTGCACACCTTCATAACCGGAATTCACCTCTCACATCAGTAGCACATGGAGCCCTGCGGTTCCTTAATGCTGCCATTCGCCCACTATGATACACTTTCACCCCAAAAAGATGTGAACAGTTCACTGTAGATGGCGAAAGTAGGAAGTGGTCATAATAATGTGACTCGGTTATGTACATAAAAGAGTTTAAACAACACACATTCATTCACTTCATTCAGTCAAATAGAAAGATAAAACTAGTGTTCCACATAAAGAAGCAAAATGGTAAGGATTCACTAGCAAGCACAACAAACTACTAGGAAAATGAACCATGCATTCGTATCAGTAAAAAGCAGTCCTTAATTTGTAATCCAATGCATTGCTTACTGTCAGAGACAGAGGCTGCACTATACAAATAAGCACTGGGCAGAAGGATAGCACAATGAAAATACTGAGTGCTTTTCTGGCCCCTTGCCACCCTTTAATGACTAAGCAATGAAAACAACATGAACTCATACATAGGTGAAATTATTTGTATTACATTAGCTTTTCATCTACTCTTTCTCTTTGAAATTATGTTTTATGTGCATTTTATTTGAATTAATTGAAGTAAAGCTGTGGAAATATGCAATAACTGCACTGCCAACAATCTGTCCAATGCTATAAGCAGACTCTACTTTAAGGTAGTAGTCACTCCAAAGCAAACAATCAGGTATTATTAATATGAGTATTCATCAAGTGTGGAAAGTATGAACAGGTGTATACATCCCTTGTTTATCTAGGGTGTTATGCCTAATAACAGATTAAGCACAGTCTAGTACTCAAATCATATTACGGGATGCTTTATGGAGACCTATTTTCATGACTAGGAGTTTGCTTATGGATCAAGTGCCAGCAAACTCTGCATCAATGGATATCCAGCTGGAGAGTAAAGCAAATATATGGTGGTAATCATACCCAAAGATAAAACGTGCACACAAAAAGTAGACTTGTTTAATACAATTTACAATTTTAGTTGGCATACTACCATAGAAACCCATGGAACCTTGTATTCTGTTCTGTATGACACATCTTGTACTGCACGACTCTCACCTGGACAGGAATCAAAATTCTCAACTTTATGCAACTGGATGCTGCTTAACTGTATTTGTAAGGGGGGATAAAGTGTACAGGAGCACACAAAAAGGATGCCTTATGCATATGACTTCCACTGCACAACTTCTGAATAGTAAAGAGCTGCAAAGCTAGGCTTGGACTCACCATGGAGAAGCAGGAAAAACCCTTGGTGGGCCAATATAGGCTTTTATTCATATTATCACAGCATACTTTCTCTCCTGTCACATAAGGAGGCCCTTGTTTGTAAAGAAATGAGAACATAAGCTCTTGCACTATCACTCTTCTGTGCCAAATTAGACTATTTTTTGACTCCTCAACCCAGAAGCTCTTGCACTATCACTCTTCTGTGCCAAATTAGACTATTTTTTTACTCCTCAACCCAGAAGCTCTTGCACTATCACTCTTCTGTGCCAAATTAGACTATTTTTTGACTCCTCAACCCAGAAGCTCTTGCACTATCACTCTTCTGTGCCAAATTAGACTATTTTTTGAAACCTCAACCCAGAAGTTTACCACTTTCCACATCATGTTGTCAAATATGTAGCGTCAAACACTCCAAACATGCACGCAAATATCAGTAAAGTTTTAGGGTAACATGTCCGAAAGTTGGCGCAGCCACGGCAGCTTTTAATCAATGTAAAGTAAGACTGAAAGTACGATACTTTAAAAAATCTGGTGTCTTGCATAGTAAACTTAACGCGCCTAAAAAGGCGCATTGCGCAGTCACAGTGCTTATTGTATCAGTGCTAGTGTATCGAGGTGCTTACCGTAACGAGGCGCATAACATATCATTACTAGTGTATGTAATGGAGGTGCACAGCGCATCATCGCTACAATATTTAATGCACCTTTTTAGGCGCATTAAAATGTGTCGTGCCCGGCATATAATGCGCCTAGTTTTGGTATATTACAGTTCATTTACATCGAGAATATGGCATCAAAAGTATTTTTGGTGCAAAATAGACAACAAACACCGGCACTTGCGTATTGGGACATGTCGCCCTTAGTGTTTTTCACTGTTCCTATCTTGTCTAAAACCAATCTCTAGCATTAATCTCTGCATTAAACACTTAAGGACCCTGGACGTATGAGTATGTCCCAGGGTCCATAAAGGGCTTTGCAGGAGGATCGCTCCGTGACCCCCCCGTACAGCCGGCGGGTGTTAGCGGCGAATCGCCGCTAACACCCGGCCGTTACAGCGCGACCGGGCAGCGTCGCCCGCGCTGTTTAACCCGTCAGACACCGTTGCAAAGATGGCCGCTGCGTCTGAATGAGTGACGATCGGTGCCGCCCACCGATTGTCAGGGTCATCGGCACCGTCGCAGCATAGCTGCAATGATCGGACCCCCGGACATGGCAGTGGGGAGCCTTGGGAAGGCTCCTGTCACTTCCATGTCCTGGTTTGCCCCACTTCCGTCCGCAAACAGGAAGTGGGGAAACCGCCATCTTGGTACAGTCTAATGCATTGCCTATGCAATGCATTAGCCTGTTTTGACAACCGCGCCACCTAGTGGTCAACCACCATAGGTGGCTTCAATGTTAAAGTAAAAAAAAAAATAAAATAACGTTTTACAGTACAAAAAAAAGGATTAAAAGTTCAAATCACCCCCCTTTCCCCATTTTACAAATAAAAACAATAAAATAATAAAAAAGTTACACATTTTTAGTATCGCCGTGTCCGAAAAAGTCCGATCTATAAAAATATAACATCATTTATCCTGTGTGCTGAACGCTGTAGAAGAAAAAAAATTCCAAACGACAAAATTGGGTTTTTTGGTCATTTTATGTCACTTAAAAAATGTAATAAAAGTGATCAAAAAAGTCGCGTGCATTCCAAACTGTTAGCGATAAAAAGTACACTTCAGCCCTGACGTCCGTAGGTGTTAGTACAAAAAAGTTATTGGTCGCACAAACTGGCGCCATGGCGCAAATTTCAAAAATAGAAAAAGTTTGGAATTTTTTTACGGTACCAAAACATAACGGAAACCCTATATGTTTGGTACTGCTGGATGTGTATCAACTTGTAGAATACAGGTAACACATTGTAGTGACCGAAGATTGAACGGCGTAAAAGCAAAATCCCCGCAAACATTGCGAAAATAAGTTTTTTTCACAATTTGTGCCACTTGGATTTTTTTTTGCGGTTTCCCAGTATATTCTATAGCATGCTAAATAACACCATTAGAAAGTACATCTTATCCCGCAAAATAAAAGCCCTCATATACCTAGGTAGGAGGAAAAATAAAAAAGTTATGGCTCTGGGAAGGCTAGGAGGGAAAAACTAACGTGTCAACAAAAAAAAAACGCAGTGTCCTTAAGGGGTTAATCTCTTACACACTACAATTAAAGCTACAACAATTATCACTAGAGACCAATATAATATATTTCTCAGAAATAGTCAAGTCGTTTTGTCTACTGATTGTAAATACAATTAATTTCAGTTTGGTTCAATAACAAAATTAGTGTTTCATCACTTTTAGTCATGCTTTTCTAGTTCTAGGTTTTGATAAACTGCAAGTGGTTCAGACAGGCAAATTTATCAATACTGTCTAACTCTTATACAGTGTAAAGTTAGACTAGACAATCTTACAATGCGCCACATCATCATATTATCATAATGTTCATAAATTTGATGCATGTTAGATTTAGTTTAGGCTACCTTTATACCTTGTATAACTAATTTTTCGGTGCCCACTTACCTACACTCCTTTCAGTGAAGCCATACCCCGTTCATCGAGGCCATGCCCTTTTTATCGGATGGGACACAGATGTTTCTAGAAACCGTCTAAAACACATAATTAATGTGGTATTAAGCCTGTATGCCATTATTTTTGGCAGAAATTGTGCCAGAATTCTGGCGCAACTGCCTAAAAAAATGTCCCCCTGTGTGTCCATAATACAGGAGCAGAATCACAGAGGAACAAAATTGTACAATTTGAAGAGATATGCACACATGAATCAAGCTGTCAAATATACTAAAATATAACTTTTAATAATTAAACAATAAAAACAATCCCCAATAAAAAACATGATATTCAATAATTCCTAATATTTTGCTTGTGACCATTGCAGTCGTGTGTCAGTACTGATGTGTTCGCTATCCAGATTGGGGCTATGAGCCAAACAAATACTATCAATGAGTATAATCAATGCACCTAAGAACTACTCCTAAGTCTATCCCTCGATAGAGTCCCGTAGCAGGATAATCACTCTGAAAAGGGTGACCCCACAATGGTCAACCTAATGAAAATCTTAAATCCAAGATGGGTGTCCCGAGTTTTGCCACAGCTGGTATGCTGAACCACAGGTGTGCCTGTGTATTTTATGGCCATGTCAGGCGGTGTCTACCCTTCTTGATCCCTCTGTATCCTCTGTTACTGATGCTGATTCCCCTCTAGGGGGCACACGCTTCCTCTTGGCAATTTAAAGAGCCAGCAAGCACCGCCCAGCTCCCATAACCTATCCCTTGGCACCGGTGGATATTTAAAGGAGAACCTACCAAAAAACTTATTGCCATTTTGTTGGTGTATTCTGGTGTGTTTAGGTGTTTTTGTAAGCGATTTTGTCTTCATTTTTGACCTTTGGCTAATCCTGAGGCATTTACAAGTGAACTCTGCCTGTCCTGATTTTATGCTTCTAACCCAACTATAACTCTGCCTGTTACTTCTTTTCTTCGACAGCATGCCAGTCATCACTCCGTGTGACCTCGTTGAGGGTAGTGACCTGGGAATGCCCTGAGAGTCCAAGCTTCCATGTGGAGGTTGATGGTGAAGATCAGGGGCTCCTTCACTCCTCTGCGTGGCATAACACTAAACTCAAGATTGTCACTGAGAATACACTACCTGCCCAGGACAGCATGTTTCTGCTACAGGTTTTTTCATCAGTGGATCCATAGAACCAAATTAACCCCTTGAGTATGTCCTGATGCCAGTAAAGGGCTTTGTAGCGGGATCGATAAAATAATAAAAAAAATTACACATATTTGCTATCTCCGTATCTGAAAAAGTCCAATCTATAAAAATATAACATCATTTATCCCGTACGCTGAACACTGTAGAAGAAAAAAATGCCAAACACCAAAATTGCCATATTGGCCATTTCACGTCCCTTAAAAATTGGAATAAAAAGTGATCAAAGAGTCGCATGTATCCAAAAAACTACACTTCAGCCCACACTTTTTGCTTCAAATTTTTTTCTTTCTATTTTCCCCCTTTAAAACCTAGGTGCATCTTACAGTCCGGTGCATCTTATAGTCTGAAAAATACGGTAACATTTCCATTAACACTTAGGGGAAATAAAATTTGTCAGTGCTACTTTGATATTGTCATCAGCAGAATCTAGACATTTTGCTTGTAAGCCTTATAGCAGGCTAAATACCACTGCTTGTAAAGCTAGTAATAAATAAGAAGACTAAAAGCCAGCTTCCTGTGAGAACACTATTCATGAAAATAGAGCCTTTGGGGACTGGTAAAGAGAGCATTACTCCTTTTGCTCTTTTATACAATTATCAGCTATCTGTAAAACATTTTATGGGGTTGGATAACCACTTTAAGGTAGACATGTCAATAATAATGTTATATACTGAATTTCTGTAACATATTAGACAATGTGGCACACAATCATTGGATATTCGAGGGGATGTCTTAGCACAGATACTGGTATCCTGGTGGGCCCCTGAGCATGGCAGACCTGGAGTTTCTTTAAAACTGCATATACATCCTTGGTAAAGGCAGAAAGGCAAAGAGAAAGAGATAAAAAGCAAGAGGCAGAGAATGAGAAGCATGTGCAGTAACTGTAGGGTGGGGGTCCCTAATATCAACTCCACTGGTGGGGCCCACGATCAACTCCATAGGTGAGCTCCCAGAATGAAATTCTACTAGTGGGCCTTAGGCACCCCAGTCTGACACTGCTGGTAACATGGCATCAACAATACAACCAGCACTACTTCCAGGCTACCACTATAGCCCCTGTCAATGGCTAGAATGCATTGACATTAAGAAAAGCAATGTATCACTTTGTCTCATTTCGGCTATGCTTGACTTGCTTCAGAGACTTTTTAGCAATGGCTGACCATTTGCACATAGAAAAACTGGTCCAGATCCTCACCTTATTTTTGCAATCTGCTTGTTAACACTGCTTTATCAGTATATTTCTGAACAGTGGTTGCAACAGAGTGCCAGGAGCATGCACAGGGTATAATGCTCAGCACACAATGGGCACTGACGATTTCAGGATTGGTGCCAACTAGGTAAATATACCTGGGGGTAGTGAAACATGCTCCGAGACTCAGAACTTACTATTTTTTTTTTTTTACTTTTGGCAGTAATTTAAACTATCAAGCAACATGTCCACACCCCTGACTTTCTGCAGATTATTTGTCAATTTTTAGAATATAATCCACACAGATAATCTGAAACTAACATGCATTGCCATGCATAGAAATAAGGTGCCACAGACTCTATGTCCTTCAATCCAACGGAGGGAAGCAATAACTAAACATTATCACGTTTAGGTTTTCAGGATATTATGTAGGGGTTTATACTGTGACTAAGAAACTGTAAGCATGGTTTAAGTATTAACGCATCAGTCACATTCTCATAGAATTATTATTTTAAATACAAACTGGTTATTTCTACAATTATCTGCCCTTTAACTTCTTTGACTGATTCATGTTCGGAGAGGGACTATTTCCAAGTTTGAGATGCTGTGGGCCCCTTGGATAAATGACTAGGATTGGCATTTATTAATGGATTTAAACTCTTTGGGATTCTTGATCTTATCCTTCACTGCCATAATACCTTTTATCACCACACAAACACATAAAAATTTATAGTAGATTAAATTATAAGACTTTTTTCAAACACGTCATTTATTATTATTATTATTTCCCTTAGTAGTACAGGGATTAAAGTTTTACTTTCACTTTGCCAGGCAGAGATCATAATCTGGTAAAATTCCTTCTGTAGGAGATACCATTTGTGCAGGGGGAGCTGAGGACATAGCTGCTTATACAGGGTTAATATGAGTCTCTCACTGAACATACACTGCAGGCAAGCACACTGAGGAAATATGTCTGACATGGTTTACCTGTTGCTTCCAGCCTCCTCCATAGCACACAGGCATCCATATTACACTGCTGCTAGCATGAACAGTGTGCAGCTGGTACAGACCTACAGCCTCCTCCTGCATTGTGGACTCTACCAGCTCAAAAGCAGACATTTCACAGAGCTGTCAACACAGTGATTCATCATACTGGAGCTGACTTTTTTTTAAACTGCATTACAGGTGAAATGCTTACATTTCCCTAACTGAACATATTTTTTTTACTTCATAAGGTTCTCTGGAGGTGATAGGTCCTCTTTATCTTTCACTGCCTTTTTTTTTCTTCTGTTAAACGTCTTCTGCATTATAACACTGTAACATCTAGATGCATCTCCATTGTGATAAATTAGACTCCTACACTGTCTGCATCAGTTTGCCCATATGCTTTTGACTTTCCCCTGAAGAATCGCAACCAGAAGCGGGGAAACATGTTGGGTCACAACCAGGGCACAACTTGTTGAACAGCATTTGTATGTATACTTTTTAGTGTAGGGATGTCTAGGTGTTAGCCTCCATAGAGCAGGAGCACCCCTGTCGGGGCGGTTCCACCGCTGTCTAGAAAGGGTTAATATAGGGCTTAGAAAAATAAAACAAAAACCTTTCCTTTCTGTTTGCCCTGGAGTTTACATCTGGACCTGTGCAAGGCAAGCTAAAGGAAACTCACCTGGAGTAATATAAGAACAGCATCTGGGTCACGGGTTATTATTCATCCATTGTGAACATGGTTATACTAAACAAATGGTGACTATATGCAGGATATTAAAGGCTTACCTACATACCCTATTTTAAATTGGGTGTTGTGTTCTTTTCATGTTTATTAATATGTGTAATGATCTGGCGATGTCAGTATGCACTGACCCGCCGATCGGCGGTGTATGGTGAATCCTCAGTGATCACCATGGGCAAGATGGTATAGGTGGTGACCCACGGTGACAGTCGAAGTGCAGGATAAGACAGCAGGTGATGGCACGGGTGACAAGACACAGCAGGTGTAGCCGTAGATGGATAACACAGGTCTCGGACTAGTACAACGGCAGATAGTCAGCATGTATAACAGACTGGTGCGGTGGCAGGTAACAGCAGGTAATGTACTGGTAGCGTACAGGTAACGCACAGGTAATTCAGGTTGCAGCAGCAACACAGCAGCCAGGGGTCAAGCTCTATGTAGTAGACAATAATGAGCTGACGCTGGAGGAAGGGTAGGAAGTTACTTTTATAGCTAGGGGTCACACATTAAGAGGCAAATATTCGGCTAGTGCCATGTGCACTATGGGGCGTTCGTGCACGCACAGGATGCCAGGGAGCCGGATGAAGCATAGGAGAGCAGTAACTTCCGGTGGCCGCTGCTGCCAGCTCAGCAGTATGGACAAGATCCGGGACCGGCGAGTATCCCGCAGAGGACCGGACGGGGACTGCAACAGAGGCATGGGCACAACCGCAGTCCATGACGGTGGCAACGGCATACACCGTGACAATATAGTAAAACATTTTTAAATTAAACCTTATTTAGGGATTGTTTCAGTGATGCCAGACATCTTCCTGTCAGAATTTTTTCTGTAGTTTTTCAAGTGTTTTTTTGATGGTATCGGAAACTGTACTACACCTATTAACTGTAATGTACTGTTTCTCTGGAGTACAGACCTACACTTCTAATGGTTATAATTGTAGTCTGTCTTCTTTTGTTAATTGCCTTTTTCTGGCTATTATGATAGCAATGTGCTTTGTTCTGAACGGCAAAGCTGTTTAAATCTTGCACTAGTGGGTGTTGTGCTAATAATGCAGTATGTTCCAACACTAATGATATAAAATCAGAGGGTCTGAAAGTCATCTCCAAAAGTTAAGACACCTGTTGGAACAGTTTGCATCCAATTTCAAACCTTCTGTGATAATGCCAAAATAAAAACAAATGAAGGATTATAAAACTTTTGATCGGTAATATATCTGGTCAAAGAAATGTGGCTATCCCAACAGCACCATGGCAGGACAAAAAATTCCAGCAAGAGGCACTAAAAGCCCCAGTGCCATACTGAAAAACTGTACAGCTGCAGAATAGTGTTGAACATTTGCTCACACACCTATCCATGAGGAGGGCAATTGTCTAGTGCATAACTGCAGATTTAAAACACTGATAATCTTGTGGGGTTTTGTGTTGTGTCGAAAACATATTGATCAGGGAATCCTGTGGATGTAAATTATTTTTTATCAAAAGTGGTCTGATAACTATGTGAAGAGCTCTTCTCACAAAAAGGTAGAGCAATTTGCAGCCAAATACAATACTGAAAAAGTTTATTTTTAATGGTACCATGTTTTTTCTGCATACTGGTGTGAACAGATATTATGTTAACGTGCAGTTTTTTTTATCATCTAATTGTTCCCCTAGTAGTGGGGTGCATAAGCTGCTGCTCAGCAATTAGCTGCACCTGTTCATTTTTCCCAAGTAGCATATAGGCCAGAGTTGCTTGCTACTGGGTTAAGTCTAGTCTAGCTATTGATCTGTGAATATGGCCAAAAAATTGTAGTGTTTTTTGAGAAAGTAATGTCCCATTTTTGTATGCGTTTTTTCTGTAAATTGTTAGCGTAGGGACTCGCAAGACATGAGGACTGTTGATGCCGGTTGCGAGCTTGCATACCGGGGCCTCTGTACCAACTAATACCTCATATTTAACATTTTTCTAGTATATTATATTTTTTATCTGCCCAAAAATGCTGGGGATCGGAGGGTGTCTGTATTTTGTGTTGGACACCCAGAAAGTGCTGGGCAGCCCACCTAATCTAATAGTATGGGCGTCACTAACAGGTTGTAAGCCAGAATGGTGTACCACACGTATCTGTATTTATGGCACCCTTCTGTATCGCCTTATTTATATGCAATTGTAGTACCAGCAACCACCCTCCTCATGCAACGAGAGTATGTGAGTGGTTGTTTTATTGGTATTTTTGCATTTGTTCAATCTCCTCATGTATTAAACTGTGGCTTTTCTGCATGCTGATATGAACAGGTATTAAGTTAATGTGCAGTTTTTTTTTATAATCTAACTGTTCCTCTAGTAGTGGGATGTGTGAGCTGCTGATCAGCAATTAGCTGCACCTGTTTATTTTTCCCAGGTAGCATATAGGCCAGAGTTGCCTGCTACTGGCTTCAGTCTAGTCCAGCCATTGAGCTGTGAATAATGCCCAAAAATTGCAGTGGTTGAGTAAGTAATATCCCATTTTTGTATGTGTTTTTTCTCCTATTGAACCCTGTTACAGGAGCAGGAAGATTTCAGGCTTACTGTGGCTGCCATGACAACTGGGGGTGATTAATAGGCTGAGATGGGTGCTGCCCTTCTCTATAACTACTTATCGACCATGGTCGTGTTGACAAATTATGCCAATAAAAAAAAAACTACAGTTGGATTCAGACAAAAAAAAAATGCTATGATACAACTATGTTGACCAAAAATATTAAAAAAATGGCAACATGTTAAAATGTGTTGATGAAAAAAAAATTGACTGAATTTTGAATGCCCAAAATAGGCTTGACTATAAGGGGCTGAATTCACACATGCATTTTTTTGTGGTAGTTTTAAATACAGAAGTGGATCAAAAAAGAATAGATTATCAATCTTTCCTTTAGGGTATGTTCACACAGCGTAATTGAAGGTCGCACTTCAGAGCATAAACGCGCTGCAATCCGCCCTAAGTACAGCCCGTAATTACGGTAAGATCATAGCACTCATTGAGTGCTATGATAACCCCGCATATTCCCTGGCGCACACTGAGTGCCAGGAGAAAGAAGGCTAGTGCGTACTTCTAAAACAGCCAAGTACGTGCTACTATATGCCGGCCAAATGCTGTGTGAATTCACCTTTATACTTTTTCTTCTTTTCAGTCCCACTCCTTCAGACTGCAGCCTTACCTGTTTAAGGGAAAGTTCACATCTGAATGTAACCATTCATGAGCCCTCTATGTCTGAATAAGTACTAACAGGTGTCCAGATGTATGCTGTGTCATAGCAGCCTTGTAACCACCCTTTATCAGCCCTATGTGCCTGAATAAATCATAGCAGGTGTCCAGGTGTATACCACATCATAGGTGCCATATACCCACCGTCCATAGCCCTGATATTTATGCATAAGTAATAACAGGTGTCTAGGTGTATACTCTGTCATAGCTGCCATATACCCACCGTCCATAGCCCTGATATTTATGGATAAGTAATAGCAGGTGTCCAGATGTATACTGTGTCATAGCTGCCATATACCCACCGTCCATAGCCCTGATATGTATGTATAAGTAATAGCAGGTGTCCAGATGTATACTGCATCATGGCTGCCATGTATCTAACTCATAGTTGCCAACTTTTGAAAGTGGAAAAGCAGGAGATTGAGGAGGGCGGCGCGGCAAAAATTTGCATGGACACGCCCA
This sequence comes from Phyllomedusa bahiana, assembly GCA_025379985.1. Taxonomy (NCBI): domain Eukaryota; kingdom Metazoa; phylum Chordata; class Amphibia; order Anura; family Hylidae; genus Phyllomedusa; species Phyllomedusa bahiana. The sequence goes on from JAODAL010023495.1 coordinate 51,888, forward strand.
TCTTTTTGGTGTGCCACGCCCCTTCAAAAAGCCACACCCACTCCACCTAAAATGCATAACGGCTTTGGAAGAAAGCCAGGTAGTTGCCCTTATAGCCAGGTAGTAGCCCCCCATAACCAGGTAGTGCCCCTTACAGGCAGGAAGATGCCCCCTTGTAGCCAGGTAGTTGCCCCCTTTGTTAGCCAGGTATTGCCCCCTTTATTAGCCAGGTAGAGCCCCCTTTGTAGTCAGGTATTGACCCCTTTATTAGCCAGGTATTGCCCCTTGTAGCCAGGTAGATGCCCCCTTTAGCAGCCAGGTATTGCCCCCTTTGTAGTCAGGTATTGCCCCCTTTATTAGCCAGGTATTGACCCCTTTAGTAGTCAGGTATTGCCCCCTTTATTAGCCAGGTATTGCCCCCTTTGTAGTCAGGTATTGACCCCTTTAGTAGTCAGGTATTGCCCCCTTTATTAGCCAGGTATTGCCCCCTTTGTAGTCAGGTATTGCCCCCTTTATTAGCCAGGTATTGCCCCCTTTAGCAGCCAGGTATTGCCCCCTTTAGCAGCCAGGTATTGCCCCCTTTATTAGCCAGGTATTGCCCCCTTTGTAGTCAGGTATTGACCCCTTTATTAGCCAGGTATTGCCCCCTTTATTAGCCAGGTATTGACCCCTTTATTAGCCAGGTATTGCCCCCTTTATTAGCCAGGTATTGCCCCCGTTAGTAGTCAGGTATTGCCCCCTTTATTAGCCAGGTATTGCCCCCTTTAGTAGTCAGGTATTGCCCCCTTTATTAGCCAGGTAGAGCCCCCTTTAGTAGTCAGGTATTGCCCCCTTTAGTAGTCAGGTATTGCCCCCTTTATTAGCCAGGTATTGCCCCCTTTATTAGCCAGGTAGAGCCCCCTTTATTAGCCAGGTAGAGCCCCCTTGTTGTAGCCAGGTATGCCCCCTTTATTAGCCAGGTATTGCCCCCTTTATTAGCCAGGTAGAGCCCCCTTGTTGTAGCCAGGTATTGCCCCCTTTGTAGCCAGGTATTGCCCCCTTTATTAGCCAGGTAGAGCCCCCTTGTTGTAGCCAGGTATTGCCCCCCTTTATTAGCCAGGTAGATGCCCCCTTGTTGTAGCCAGGTATTGCCCCCTTGTTGTAGCCAGGTATTTCCCCCTTTATTAGCCAGGTAGTAGCCCCCCCCCCATTGTAGCCAGGTAGAGCCCCCTAAAGGCATGTTCACACGGCTTAAAATGGGCCGTATTTCGGTCCGTAATTACGCGCCGAAGTGCGCCAATTACGGGCCGAAAATGGCCCATTCATTATGGTAATTCACAGTTCTCATAGAGAACTATGGATTACGTCTCCTCTCCCCGCCCGGCGAATACTCGCGGGCGGGGAGATAATTGACATGTCACTTTCTAGCGGCGTATACGCGCCGCTAGCAGTGATAGTCTATGGGCCGGCGAAGTGCCGGCCCCCTGCTTACTCCCCCGCTCCCGCCCCCGTCTACACGGCGTAATTAAGCCGTGTGAACATAGCCTTATAGTTGATAAAAATAAAATAATAAAATCCACTTACCTCACCAGGCTCCTGCAGCTCCGGACACCTCCCGGCCGATCTCCACAGCGATGCAGGGGAAGTGAGTGCAGCCGCGCGTCACTTCCCCCTGTGCCGCTGACCTGTATGTACGGCGCGCACCGGCGCCGGACATACAGGGAGAGGAGAGGAGGGAGCGATCACTCCTGCCTCCTCCCTGCACAGTGAGACTCTGGGCGGGGGAAGCGGCCGCTGCGGGCCACGTGTCCTAAGAGAGTTAAGTGATGTCATAGATAGGCCCCTATTCTTAATATTCATGGACTGTCTAATAACGGGTTATATCCCAAAGTATTGGCGCATAGCAAATGAGGTGCCAAAATTCAAAAAGGGGTCAAAAAGTGATCCTGGAAAACTATAGGCCAGTAAGTTTAACCTCTGTTGTAGGTAAATGTTTGAAGGTTTTCTCAGAGATGCTATCCTGGAGTATCTCACTGAAAATAAATGTATAACGCCGTTCCAGCATGGGTTCATGAAGGATCGGTCCTGTCAGACTAATCTCATCAGCTTCTATGAGGAAGTGCTAGACTGGATCGGGTGAGCACTGGATGTCATATATCTAGATTTTTCTAAAGCATTTGATCGGTGCCACATAAAGGTTGGTAAAAAATGAGAATGCTTAGACTGGGGGAAAATGTGTGCAAGTGGGTAAGTAACTGGCTCACTGATAGAAAACAAAGGGTAGTAATTAACGGTACATACTCAGACTGGATCGCTGTTACTAGTGGGGTACCACAAGGGTCAGTATTGGGCCCTATCCTCTTTAACATTTTCATTAATGATCTTACACAGGGAATACACAGTAGAATATCGATCTTTGCGGACGATACTAAGCTCTGTAAAGTAATCAACACAATATAGGATAATATGTTATTACAAATGGATCTGGATAAGTTGGAAGACTGGGCAGGGAAATGGCAGATGAGGTTTAACACTGATAAATGCAAGGTTATGCACATGGGGAAGAGAAATCCATTACATGATTACATGTTAAATGGAAAAACACTGGGTAAAAGTGACATGGAGAAGGACTTGGGAATCCTGGTGGACAGTAAAATTAATTGTAGCAGCCAGTGTCAGTCAGCAGCAGCCAAAGCAAATAGAATCAAGGGGTGCATTTAAAAGGGGCATAGATGCAAATGATGAGAACATTATTCTCCCATTTACAAGTCACTGGTTAGACCACACATGGAATATTGTGTACAGTTTTGGGCACCAGTGCACAGGAAAGACATTGTAGAGCTTGAACAGGTACAAAGGCGGGCAACAAAAATAATAAAAGGACTGGGTGGACTACAGTACACAAAAAGATTGGCAAGATTAGGGTTATTTAGTTTAGAGAAAAGAAGGCTTCGGGTGGACATAATAAATATGTTTAAATACATTTAAAGGTCAATATAGAGATCTCTCCCAAGATTTATTTATACACAGGACTGTATCTAGAACAAGGGGGCATCCTCTACGTCTTGAGGAACGAAAGTTTCTACATAAACATAGAAAGGGATTCTTTACTGTAAGAGCAGTGAGACTATGGAATTCTCTGCCAGAGGGACTTGTCATCGTGAATTCAATAACCGAGATCAAAAAGGGTTTGGATGCATTTCTGGAGCATATTAATATAACAAGTTATAGTGACTAGGATTCAGGAGAGGGGTCATCTATCCAGGGATTTTTCTGATTGCCAGATTGGAGTCAGGAAGGAATTTTTCCCTAAAAATGAGGACAATTGGCTTCTACCTCATTGGGGGTTTTTGCCTTCCTCTGGATCAACACCTTAGCACAACAGGCTGAACTAGATGGACGACTTGTCTTTTTTTAGCCATACAAACTATGAAACTATGAAACCCGCCTGTAGGAGCGGCCCGGCGGCGCAAGAGTAGCGCACCGGCGCTACTCTGTGCCGCGGCCATTTAAAGAACCCCCGCCGCCTTCAAATTTTTTGTCGTTTTCAGAGTGAAATCAGAGGGAAGAATGAACATGTTCCAAGTTTTTTGAAAAAAAAAACCCAAAAAACCCAACCGTTTTAAAATCCAATCTCTTGGTCTATTGGGATGGTTTTACAGTTGGATTTTGACGGTTTTGAAAATCCAAATCCACCTCAAAAACTGACTGGAAATCCTTGTTGTGTAGACCGACCTTAAGGGTATGCTCACATGGTTTGTTGGATCCATTTTGGATCCGAAAAACGCATTCAAAAGCGCTGCATAAATCACATCCAAAACACATCCAACAAGCAGGTGCTTGTTTGGATGCGTTTTGGCTGCAGCAGAAACGCACCCTATAGTTTTAAATAGGGTGTCTACCTCATCAAATGGATCAAGAATTGACATGACAATTCTTTGAATGGACCTGAAAGACGTATCAGAAAGCCGCATGTAAACATGTATCGGCGATCACTTGTCTGAACTCCAATGTGTGTTTTACATTGAAAGCAATGTAAATCACACTGCTCATTGTTAGATGCCTGTTTGGGTCCGTTTTGGGGTCTGAAACCTGGATCCAAACACGCATCTAAAAACGTATGCAAAGAGGAAATCAACATGCCGTCTGAACCTCAGGCTATGTTCACACGGCTTATCCACAGTGTAATGGCGGGACGAATTTCGCCCCAAATTATGCTGTGTGCCGTGCAGCGGGGGCGGGGGGCCGGCGCCACGCTGGCCCCATAGACATGCATTATCCACGTCGCGTATCCGGCCGGGATAATTGACATATCACTTTCTCCCGCTCGCGAAATACGCTAAGCGGGGAGAGGAGACAGAATCCATAGTTCTCTATAAGAACTGTGGATTACCGTAATGACTGGGACGGATTTGCACCGTATTTCGCGCAGTACTGCGGGAAATACGGAACAAAACCCATCCCAAAATAAGCCGTGTGAACATGGCCTTAAGGCTATGTCTACACTGCACAGAAAAACGTCAGTTTTTTCAGCGTTTTTAGTTTTCCAAAAATGCTGAAAAATGACTGTAGAGATGTCCCATCAAGTTATATAGTAAAAACATCCTGTTGCCTCCATAGAACGGCTTTTTTCTGCTCGTCTTTTTTACTGGTTGTCTTTTGAAATATTTTGCAAAAAACACCAGAGCAGGGCGAAAATGTACTATTGGAGTCTATGTAAAGCGCCAGAATTTTTTGCCGCAGTTTTTGGAATGAAAACTTACCCAGGAGATTAAAGTCCCACCTATAGTGGTTATACCTTATCAATTCTGCATACAAGTGTCCGACGTGTCCTCATTCGTATTGTTTGTAATAAAGCGAGATAACTTTATTAGCGCCAAAATTCCTAAAAAAAGGATTTTTAGCAACAAAAGCGAGATTACTTTATTAGCGCCAAAATCCTTAGAAAAAACTACATTTTAGTGCCAAAATCCATAAAAAACGGAACTTTAGCAGCAAAAGCGAGGTAACTTTATTAGTGCCAAAATCCTTAAAAAAACTGATTTTAGCGCCAAAATCTGCAAAAAAACAGACTTTTAGCAGCAAAAGCGAGTTAACTTTATTAGTGCAAAAATCCTTTAAAAAAAAAACAGATTTTAGCCCCAAAATCCGTAAAAAAACCCAGATTTTTAGTAGCAAAAGTTATTAGTGGCACAATCCTTTAAAAAAACGTATTTTAGTGCCAAAATCTGTAAAAAAAAAAATAGATTTTTAGCAGCAAAAGCGAGATAATTTTATAAGCGCCAAAATCCATAAAACGACTACAAGATCACATATAAATGCAGCAATGTGCTTTACATCCCCTTTTATAGGGTGGAGTAACATCTAATGGCTTGATTTATGCATACATTAAAAACCAGACTTGAAAAATTGTGTGTAAAAAGCGCGCCAAAAAATATTTCTTCAGCAGCTTTTAACAGGCAGTGGACAAAAAACTCAGTTTTATGAATGTTTTTAGGATTTGGTTTTCTGGTCGCTTTTTGTCCACGGCAGTGTAGACATAGCCTCACTCTACTTTATCTAGCAACAGCGCCATGGCATATGTTTGGTTACCTGCTAGCAGATATTCACATGTATAGGGCCAATGGAGAGTGACCTTAGCCAAATGCTCTGTCTCTTTAAGAACTGAACCGACTTTGAGGCTGAAGCGTGCCTCTGTGTACAGCCAACATCTCACGAGATCTTCACTGCGAGATTTCCTGAGAGCACGGAGTGTGCAGACTTTCTGTGTAGCAGCAGCTGTGATGTGGGCAGCAGATAAAGCTTTACTTCATGAAAGGTATTGTTATGTGAGCACCGAGAGTGATCAATGCACAGAGCCCAGGCTGACGATACCCAAGCTTCGGTGCGTTTCCTGGCGAGAGACTCTGCCGACTCCCCTCGTACAGGCTCCTCTAGCCGGCCTCCTCAATGAGATGAGATATTTCATGTTGCTTACATGAAGCAAAGTTTTATCCATCTTCTCTACAGATAAAAGTGATGAAGTTCGCAGAGCACCTGTGATAGATTCACACGGGGCAGATTTGTTGCAAGATTTCTATGACTGAAAATCAGTTCCATACATCTGAATGGGATTGTTCTGGTGGCAAGCACATGGATTTCTGCAAGCCGCATGCACTTGACTGGGACAATCGCATACAATTCTGCAACAAATTTGACTATACACTTAAATGGTTCCTGTATCTGAATTTTTTAAATACTGGTAGAAAAAAGCCATGGGCTTTATGGTGCGTGTTTTTTTTCTTTTTTGCAGAAATGCACAACAATTAATGCTGTGCATTTCTGAAAAAAAAAAAACGCACCAAAAACTTTGTGTGAACAGCTGATTTGGGAACTGATTTCAGCCGTACTGCGCGCTGTATTTGCGGCAATAAGCCGTGTGAACTAGCCCTTAGAAGTGTTCTGGTGGTGGTTTTATTTATTTGTTTTTTTATTGGGTGCTGCTTTGTGTATTTCATCAAAGGAAGCCTATCACATATGTTAAGGACTTGTTCACACGGAGTTTTTGCACGAGGTTTTCGGACCAAAACACTTCCAAAACGCCCCCAGTTCATTTCATTGGTTCCTATGTAAAACGTTGTTGTAGTTCACACACAACGAGGTTTTTACACGCTTCTTTGGAATCAATGAAAAAGAAGTGTCATGTCAATTCTTGAAGCGGTTTTCGCTCCGGTCTTTGCTGCGGTTTTTGTCCTGGCTATTCATTTGTATGGGTGAAAACCTCGTCGAAAACCTGATCAAAGCCTCGTCGAAAACCTCGTCTGAAGAAGCGTGTTTCAGGCGAGGTTTTGATGAGGTTTTGGGCGAGGAAACGCTCTGAAAACCTCGTCCAAAAATGCAGTGTGAGCATGCCCTAAGCCCCCCTCGCTGAGGACAGTTCAAGCTAGTGTCAGACATGCTGTTTCCTGCGCTGTGTCCTTTATTCTGTAAGATGCTGGAGTTTCAGAGCATTTAATGCTCAAATCTGACAGTTTGCAACAAGAACAAGAGTAGCCCCACCCGTCCACGCCTAGCCACACCCACCTTAACCTAGTCCCGCCCACCTGGCTGTTATTCGCATGTTCCTACCTATTCAAAGTAACAGGTTAATCCAGTGTTTCTCAACTCCAGTCCTCAAGACCCACTAACAGGTCATGTTTTCAGTATATCCCACTGAATGCACTGATAATAATTATATCACCTGTGCAATGCTGAGGAGATCCTGAAAACATGACCTGTTGGTGGGCCCTGAGGACTGGAGTTGAGGAACACTGGGTTAGCCAGTCATGAGTGGGCTGGGCTAACTGTGGGCAGGATTAACATCTGTTCATGAATAAACTGGAATCATCTCTGGCAGAACAGGCTGCAAACTGCTAGATTTGAGTAATAAATGCTCTAAAACTGCAGCATCTTACACAATAAGGGACACAGCACTGGAAACAGCATGCCTGACACAAGCGTGTGCTGCCCTCAATAAGGGGGGCATCACTTATGTGACAGGTTCCTTTTAACTACAGACCGAGCGCCCAAACACTATAACTGGGTGTTCACATGGCGTCTTTTGGGACATATTTTGGCTGTAAATTCACTGAGATATGCCACAAACAATGTACAATATAGCTGGCATAGACTTCAATGTAAAATATGGACGTCAATCACACACCATGTATTTTACAATCGTAATTTTGCACATGTCTGACAAGAATTCATATGTCATTTTTTTCAGCAGTATATGCGCCGTCACAGAATTAAGTATAAGGGTCAATTGTGCATTGTTTACGCACTGTATACACAGGCAGGAAGCCCATGTCGGCTTTCTGCTTCACTGCTTGGCAGTTTTATAGGACTCCGATCAGCTCTGCAATCTGTGCTGAGGATTTACTTCTCTTGGATTTCCCCTGTAATTGGGGCTAATACAGCTCACCACCCCCCGCCCTTCCCCATGAAAAAAAAAAGTGATCTAAAAATGCTCTATTCTGACCTTATGGGGGACACAGTATGTAACAGTCACAAAAAACACACACAAAATAAAATATTATTAAAATACAAACAGCCCAAACTGTAACTTTTAGTCCCGGCGACTTCTAAAGCTTTATATCACCAATATATAAATGTCCATGATGGAAAAGTGACACAATTACACAACTTATTTTAGTGCCAATTTTGCTGTTAAAAAAATAATTAAATAAAAACAATGTAAAAAACAAACTTTTTTTGTATAAAGGAAAACAGTAAAAAAAAAAATAATGCAAAAATTACATAAAAATAAAGTCTGACATATCACAGAAAAAAAGGTAAAGAAGCTAGGCTAACCAAACGCAAGAAAGCGCTTTAGCGTTCAAACTGGTTTGTACTATGGAAAAGGAAACTGTGCCTGGTCAGGAAGGGAGGGTACACGGCCCAGTAAAGAACTGGTTAAAAATGCCGCAAAAAAACCCAAAGGGGCACATTTATCAATGCAGTTGCAACAGAATTTTGGCACAAATAATGGAGTACAAGTTTTACTCCACATTTACTATTTGTTTAGTTTCCAGAAACTTCTGTGCCTCATCTAACAAAAGGGTGTGGTTATGGTAAAGGGGTGTGGTTTTGTGGTTAAAGGGGTGTGGCTTCACATGCTCAAAAAAAAAAAAGTTTGGGTGCATTTTAGTGGCATAAAGTAAACCAACTTAAAGATGGTGTAAAGTTAGACTAGACAGTTTTAACCTGCACAAGATTTATCAACACTATGGACACATTTATCAATAGTGTCTAACTGTAAGACAGTTTTAAGTTAGACTACATAGTCTTACAATGCACCGCATTTATCACAGTGTTGATAAACCTGGCACTGGTTGGAACTGTCCAGTCTAACTTTGTACCAAAGATATATAGTACCTTGATCTTATTTTCAAAAAATCGTAATACCGCACTATAGCCTGCCTATGCAGGTGTCCTCCTGCCTTTCATAAATCTTCAAATAATATTCAGGCAGCTCATAATATTCCAAAATCACATATAAATTTATTGGTATTAAAACCACTCAGGCATATATTTCACATATAAATATGCGTACGTAGCCTTGATCTCTGCAAAATATTTCCTTTTATTGCGGTATAAAAATATGCAAACCACCTCTGGTAATACACGAATTGTGTTCCACGATATCCAGCCTAACTTTGCTGGTAAACAATACACAGTGGTAGCATACAAAGTGTCAACATGTTACTTAGCTTCTTCCTTTCAGTCCTTGCGTCTGGATGCTTTCAGATCTCAGGCAGAACTAACCCGTCCTTTCAGCACAGTGTGGAGATACTGCGCCTGCGCGACGTTTCGGGGTGGATCCCCTTTGTCAAGCTCCAGTCTAACTTTGTAGCACCATTAAGTTGGCTTACTTTTATGGCACTAACTGCATCTAAATTCTGGCACATTTTCGGTGCATGTTAAGCCACGCCCTGTTTACCAAGACCACGCCCCTTTGCTGTACAAGGCATTTGAAAACTGTCTAAAACACATAGTAAATGTGATGTAAAGCATGTACTCCATTATTTTTGGCGCAAATTGTGTCATAATTCTGCTGCCTTGATAAATATGCCCCAGTAATACATGTGGCAAATTGTAAGACTGTCTAGTTTAACTGAGAACTGGCTAAGTGTTAGACACTGTTGATAAATCTACCCCACCGTGTGTGCACAATATTTTAACTAGTCGTGCCTCTATCATTTTCGAAACAAAAAATACAGAAGAAAAACAACTGCTCTCTTTGTGAAAAAACCGACCAAAATCTTGTAAAACTTCGGCTAGGTTCACTTCACATTTGACCATACTGTAAAACGTGTACATTAAAACGCATACATGCCTCATGTATGAAAACTGAAGGCTAAGCCTTTCTTTGTTGCCCATAGCAACCAGTCAGAGCACCCCTTCCATTTCATATAGTGCTCTGAAAAAATGAGAGGGAGCTCTGGTTTCTATGGGCAACAAAGAAAGTCTTTGACCTAGACATGAGGCCCATTTGACGTCCATTTTTTTCCTTTTAAAAAAATAAATAAATTACCTTCTCTATTGGCTGTCACCTATTTTTCCCTGCAATTTGATTGGGTAGGTTTGTTTATATTTTTATAATTAAAAAAAAAAAGAAAATGTATACAAACGTGGGCACCTACACTAGTATACGTTTTCCATTGGTATGCAACTATAAAACACGTATACTGCAGATGAAGCCTTAGGACTACTGTATACTAATAACTAATTTTTTTTGCGTGCATTAGTAGTGTAGAATGCGCCTGAATCTATGAACCTGTTCTACGGAGGGTCATAAATTTAGTGCTTTCTAACTACAAAGAGACACTTCTGGCTCAAGTAAAGCACTTTTAAATTGGTCTACCTGTTCCAGCAGTAATGCGCCTGGATTTGCCGTACTAAAGACATAAATGTGTACATGTCTACAATTATAGTGTGACACGCCTCCAGCACGCCCCCGATCTCAGGCACATTACAAAGTGCTGCGGGTGCTTTATAATGCGCCTAATTATGGAGTGTGCCTGCTCATACATTTAGAGAAAAGAGCTACGCCAGTTTTTGGGCTGAAGAGAGACCAGATAACTGGTGCAGCCCTGTACATACATGTGTCCAAGTCTTCGTTTAAGGACAGGATTCTGTTACAAAAAAAACCCTAATAGGAAACATGAAAAACACAATAGATTACAGTTTGTCCATACAGGTCAGGTGTATCG
>JAODAL010023496.1:0-62577 GCA_025379985.1 Phyllomedusa bahiana
CACCGTGTGAAAGCACCCTTTATGCCATGTTCACACGGCTTTTTTGGGCACGTTTTTTAAGCCGTAATTTCGCGTCGTACTGGCAATTACGGGCTGAAAACGCCAGTCTTTACCGGTAATCAACATTTTCTCATAGAGAACTATGGATTATGTCTCCTCTCCCGGCTCGGCCCGATCCTCCGCGGGGGGAGATAAGTGACACTGTGACATTACCACCCGGGTATACGCGCCGCTGGTAATGATGTCTATGGGCCCGGCGAGGGTGCTGCCCACCCGCTCCGCCCAACGGCGTAATTGCGGGGCGTAATAACGCCCCGCAATTAAGGCCTTTGTGAAATAGCCTTAGGGGCCGTTCACCCCGGCTTATTTCTGGCACGGATTTCACCCGTATTGCGCGCCGTACTGTGCTGCAGTACGGTGAAATCCTGCCAGGCATTCCGGTAATCCACAGTTCTCATAGAGTAACTATGGATTCCGTTTTCTCCTCCCAGCTCGGCGAATATCGCCGAGCGGGGAGGAAAGTGACATGCAATTATCCCGGCGGGATACGCGCGTGGATAAGCATGTTTTATGGGGGGCGGGCGCCGGCCCCCCGCCCCCGCTGCACGGAGCCTGGGTAATTGCGGGGCAAAATCCGGCCCCGCAATTACGTCGGCAATAAGCCGCGTGAACCAGGCCTTAAAGGGGTTGTCTCACTAGATTGATTTATGTTACCACAGTCCTGTTGTCTTGATTTCACTTTGAATTCAGGGGCGTGTTTACTGGCTTCAACTAGGCTGCAGTAAAAGCCAGGTCTGTAGCTATAGCGAACAGCGCTGGCAGCCTATAAGGAGAGATTAAACAGGTCTGTAGCTATAGTAACCACCAGAGCTGATGCAGCCCATACAAGAGGGGATATCTCAGAATCGGTAGGACGCTGTTAATGGACACATATTGCAAAGTGACTTGTTTGTGCAAGATATTTAACATAAAAAGCAATCCTTGTAGTGAGACAACCCCTTTAAGGTCCAATCAACTATAATGGAAATAGGCGCACACCAGGCACACAGCTGTGCTTTTGTGCAGACCATTTGCCAGGTTATGCAGCGAACAAAAAAAAAAGAAACCATTAGTGTGTAAACGTGTCAAAAGTAGCATCAGTTACAATAAAGTCCCCAGTACTGTAAAAACGCATGAAAATAGCACCAAAAACACATTAAATGAAGAAAACCCATGAAAAATGCGTGAAAAGAAAGGCTTAAAATGCATGACTCCTGTGAAATAAGTGCTTTTATCACTGCAAAGAAAAGAAGTTGCGTGAACACAGCCAAGGGTATGTTCACACACTTGACTCAGACATGGATTTACAGCTGAATCCACATAATAATCGGCATCCAAATCTAACTGCAAACTGCTTCACAAAATGGAAAATCCACATCGCAGTGCACATGCCGCTGATTTTCCCTGGCACAGATTTATATTTAGCGGTGGAAAAAAACGGACATGTAAATTCCTGTGGTGGATTCAGCACTGAATCCTCACATAGTATGTTGAGGTTGTAAATCTGCCTCTGAAATCACCACCAAATCCACGTCAGAAAATAGCAAGTCCATGTCCAAAATCCGCCCTTATGGGCATGGATTTCATGATGATTCAGCACTGGAAAATCAGCCATGTAAACCTATGTGAAGCCAGTTTTTTTAAATGACGCTCTGTGTGTGCGAGATGCAAAATCTTGGTCAATGATGCTTTTATGTTCGGCAAATAAAGCTTAAAACACTGGCAAATGGAACTAAGAACAAAAGAGACTAGATCTCATTTGTCAAAACTAACAGTAAGGGTATGTTCACACGGCTGATTTGGACACTGAATTTTTCACCGTCCAAATCAGTGTCAAAACCTCGTCTGAAAACCGCATTTTCAGATGAGGTTTTCCAATACAAATGAATAGCTAGGGTAAAAACACCATAAAAAACCCATCTAAAACAGCACCAAGGTTTTGGTCAAGGTTTTGAAGCTCTCCATTTATTCCAAAGCAGCAGCCAAAGAAGCGCTGAAAACGTGTGTAAAAATTTCGTTGTGTGTGAACTACAACGCTGTTTTACATAGGAATCAATAAAAATGAACTGGGGGTATTTTGAAGGTGCTTTTGCTGTGGTTTGTGGCAAGGAAACACTCGAGAAGCAGCGTCAAAATCTGCCCTGTGAAGTTAAAGGGGTTGTCTCACTACAAGGATTGCTTTTTATGCTAAAGATCTTGCAAAAACATGTCACTTTGCAATATATGTCTATTAACAGTGTCCTACCTATTCTGAGATATCCCCTCTTGTATGGGCTGCATCAACTTCTCAGGTCGCTATAGCTACAGACCTGTTTGATCTCTCCTAATAGGCTGCCAGTGCTGGTATCTATAGCTACAGACATGTTCTATCTCTCCAGATAGTCTGCACGTGCTGTTTGATATAGCTACAGACCTGTTCGATCTCTCCTGATAGGCTGCTAGTGCTGGTAGCTATAGCTAAAGAAATGTTCGAGCTCTCCTGATAAGGCTGCGAGCACTGGTCGCTAGAGCTACAAACCTGGCGTCCTCAGCAGCTCGTCACTGCAGGCCAATGGTAGTCAGTAAATTCAAAAACTAAACAGAAAACAGGACTGAGGTATGATGAATCGATGTAGTGAGACAACCCCTTTAACGTAATACTTTGTTGCAACAAAGACAGTTTAACTTTTAGTTATGACAAATGAAGTCCCCTGTTTGCTCTATTGTTGTCTATATGTGCCCGAGCATCCTTCATTGGTATCCATCAAGATCCTGTGGGGGGAAAAAGTACCTGATGGATGCCAATGAAGGACGGCAAAACCTCTTATGAATGGCCCCTTAGGGCATGTCCCCACGGCACGGGTTTTCAGATGGTTTTTCAGACGGTTTGCGGTTTTGAAGACCGTCTGAAAAACCGTCCGAAAATGAGCAGAACGGGCGCTATGGAAAACCCGTGCAGCATTCCCCACCACATGGTTTTTCCGCCCGCGGGCCGCCCGAAAAAACATTCTACAGGCACATTCTTCGTCAGGTTTTTGGACGGAATCTGTGCATGTGAATGTGAAGGGGGGGGGATTTTTTCTACTCATTGCAGAGAAAAGCTGTCCTCCCCGCGGCCGTATGCAGGGCACACAAACCGGACAAATACCAGTCGTATAAACCGACCGGTATTTTTCCCTTGCCGTGTGAACGTGCCCTTAGAGACACAGAATTTTAGGAGAATCACAAGCTAGGTTACCTAAAGAAACCGCTTATGTATTGCCGACTACAGTTAGTATATTATTGTAAAAAGATTGGCCCAGACTTAGCATTTTAATTTGTGAAGCTTTTTAATGATTAAAGCTACTGTTCCTATTACAGGCACGATGAGTCAGAAGACTGCAAAAAAAAGGTCACGTACAACGCAGTAAAATGTGCTACATATTTAGTTCTTTAATATAAAAACACATTTCATGCACTGTTAATTATAGCTCAGTCTGCCCCAGACAGAAGTGGTGTTAGTGTGAATCACAAATTTACAGGGGAATGGCATCAATCTTCTAAACCTAAATTATATAGGCTACAATATGGGCTTTAACGTCAATGGGCAGTTTACCTGCCTGGTATACTGAATCACCAGACACTGTCTGCGCACAATATGCAATGTTACCAGCGGGTCCATGTCACACATGAGTGCACGGAAACTAAGGCCTCGTTCACACGGCTTATTTTGGGCACGGATTGCAGCCGTATTGCGCGCCGTATTTGCGCTGCAGTACGGCTGGAATATGTCCCAGTCATTACGGTAATCCATAGTTCTCATAGAGAACGGTGGATTCCGTCTCTCCTCCCCGCTCGGCGAATATGCACATTATACCGGCGGGACACGCGCCGTGGATAATGAAAGTCTATGAGGCCGGCGAGCTGCCGCCCCGTATACACGGCGTAATTGCGGACGAAATCCGTCCCGCAATTACGGCGTGTATAAGCCGTGTGAACCGGGCCTAAGAACACTAAATGTATCTGATGAATGCAGCTGAATAAGTATAGTGTATATGGGATAAAGCCATGGGTGTACTGCCCTATAGAATGAGACGGACCACCTAATGACAGGGAACTGAGGAAGCATAAGGTATACATAACAGCGCCATATATCAGAGAAGCCAACAGTAGTGCTAGATAGCAGAAAGCCACCAACAAAACAAACAATGGACCCCATTTATCAAAACTTTCTTTGTTGCCCATAGCAACCAATCTAAACTCAGCTTTCATTTTTTATACTGCACTGGTTATGGGCAACAAAGATTGTTTGATTCTTACACCGTTTTGATAAATACGTCTCAAAATTCTTACACCACAACCTCTGAGGCCCATAGCAGCTGCTTCAGCTATGTCCATAGGTAGCCCTTACTTGTATAATATTTGTTTCTAGCCACATTCTGGGGTCAAATCCAAAAGAAGTTCTATTTAACATTCTATTTAAAGGGAACCTGCACATGGGTTTTTACCCCCCCCTTGCTGAGGGCACAAAAAGGTATTACGGGACAGGGCTGTTTCCACCCACTGTGTCTCTTTTGTAAGATCAGTTTTTTTTAGAGCATTTCCCCCTCAAATTTTAAAATTCATACGGGATTTTAAAGCCCCGCCCCCCCAAAGGGGCCTAGCCCCCGCCCCTGGCTTTTTAAATTACATATTTTAAACCAATTAAAAGTAACGGGTTTTATTCATTTGAGGGTAGGGGGTAGCCCCTGATTGGGGGGTTGAAAAAAACTGGACTTTTTAAAGCCCTTTTTTCTGGCTGAAAACTGCAGATTTAGCATTAAATGTCAAAAAAATGCAGCATTTTCAGAATGGGGCCCACAGCGCTGGAAACAGCATCCCTTTACCTACCTTTGTGTGCCCTCGAAAGGGGGGCAAAATCTATGTAAACAGGTTTCTTTCCCCCCTTTCCCCCGCGGGAGTCATTTTTGGGGCCTCTCTGACAGACCCCCAAATTTTTTAAAAATCTGTATGTGTCACTTTATGTGAAAAATAATTTTTTGCCCTTTTTAAACCCTATTTTTTTTGATTCAGAGACTGTTTTCTGGGGACACTTGTGCTATAAGATAGTAAAAAATTTTGGGTCCAAAAAATGTTGGTTTATTTGTGAAAAAATATCAAATTATCGTAAAAAAATTTCCCAATTTTTTTAAAAACTTAAAAAAATTTCTGCATGTAAACAGAGGGTTTTCCCCATTTCAAAAAAAAAGTTTAAAAACTAGCATCTACCATATTTTTTGCTTTTTTTTTTTTGGCATCATTTTTTTTTAAATGCCTTTTTTTTTTTTTTACAACATTGGGGGCTTATAAATTTAGTAAAATTTTTTTTTTCCCACTTTTTTTAAAAAAATTTTGCAATATACATTTTTTGGGGGACCATCCATTTCTAACAGGGACTTTAAATTGACCTGAAATGTTAGATACCCCCAAAAATTTGACCTCATCTAAGAAACTAAAAACCCCCTTAAAAGTTTTTAAAAAAACAGCATTTAGAAGTTTTTTAAAAACCCTTTGGGGTTTTTTTTTTTTCCAAATTTAAAGAAAAGTGGAAGTGAAATTTCAAAATTTTTCATTTTTTTTGCAGATTTTTAAATTTTTTTTATACTTTAATTGAAAAGGGAATACGGAAAAATTTTGATCGGGAAATGCAATTTTTAATATTGATTCCCCAGATTCTCCCTTTTTTCAGAGATATCCCATTTTTGGCCCTAGTGATTTTTTGGGGGCTCAACCACAACCCCCAAGAATAGGAGGAGCACCTACCGGACTCGGGGGTCTCTTTTTCATTAAAAATTTTATTTGGGGGCCCCATTTCGTTTGCGGAAAACCCAAAGGTTTCCAAAAACTTAATAAATCCCCCAAAAAAAGCCCCAAATTTTGGGAAAACTCCCCCTTTAAAGGGAATATATGGGGGTGCAGTGAGTATAACAAACCCCACAGGCTTTTCAAAAATTTTTTTTTGGGGCTTTCGGCTCTGAAATAAAAAAAAATAAAAATTTTTTTACAAAAAATCGGGCAATTTAGCTAAAAAATTTTTTAATTTTTCAAAAGGGGAATTTTGGGAAAAAAAACCCCCAAAAAATTGTGTTAGAAAATTTCTTCCAAGTCCCGGAAATACCCTACATGGGGGTGTAAAATCCCTTTTTTGGGGCCCAATGGCAGGACGTTAAAAGGGGAGGGAGCGCTATTTGTTTTTTGGCGCACCAAAATATTGGTGGGGCCAAATTTTTTCGAACCCTTGCAAACCCCCAAAGTAAAAAAAACAGGTGAAAGTTCAAGAATTTAAACCCCTTTTTGGGGATTCAACATCCCCTGGGGATTTCATCTAAGGGTGTTTTTTTCTTTTTGGGGCCACGGGTTGTTCCGAAATTTTTTTTTAGAAATTGGGCCATGGAAAGGGAAAGGGGGGGAAACGCATTTCATAAATTTTTTGGGGCTTCGTTTTTCCCAGTTTTTCCCCAAAACCCGGATAAAGGGCGGGATAACTTTACTTTGGGGTCGGTAAAACTTAAAAAGAAAATAAATTTTTATTTTGTTTTTATTTTTTATTACTTTTAAAACAATAAAGCAAATTTTTTAAAAAAAATTTGCATTTTTTTTGTTGTCCTATTCTGACAGCCATAGCTTTTCTTAATTTTTTGCATATGGGGGTGCTTGTGGGTTTTTTTTTACGAGATGATTTTGATTTTTTTAAATTGGTACCATTAGGGGGGCCGTGATGTTTTGATCATTTTTTAATTAAGGTTTTTGTGGGGGCATTTTGTAAAATAAAACAATCCTGGTAGTGTTTTTTATTTTTTTTTTTTTAAACAGCGGTCACTGTGCGGTAAAAATTTGACATGTAGTTTTACTCAGCGGGTTGAAAACATTACAGGGGTACCCCCATTTGTATATTTTTTAATGTTTTTTGTTTTACACAAAAAAAACACTTTTTTTAAAAAGGGAAAACACGTTTTTTGAAACGCCCCCAGCTGAGACCCCATAACTTTTTTATTTTTTTTTTTTATGGAGTTTATGGGGACTATTTTTTTGGGGGAATTATTAAACGTTTTTTTTTGGGTAACTTTTTTGGGGGGGAACAAGACTTTATGATCGTTTTTTAAACCCGTTTTTTGGGGGCGGGGTGAAAAAAAATCCCTGCAATCCTAAAAGGTTTTTTTAAAATTTTTTTTTTTAATAGCGTTCCCCTTTGGCAAAATCCGTGACAATTATTTTTTCCTATTTGGGATTGAGCCCATTACGGTGATCCCCAAATTTTATGGGGGGTTTTTTTTATTGAAAGAAACAATTTTTTTTAAAAAAAAAGTGTTTTTTTTTTTTAAAAACAATTTTTTACCCATCGCTATCTTCTAAAGCCAAAAATTTTTTAATTTTTCCGTAACAGAGTGTGTAAGGACTTTTTTTTGCGGATGAACTGCCCTTTTTAAATTTTGGCATCATTTTTGATTTTGGGATAAAAATTTTTTGATGATTTTTTACTCCATTTTTTTGTGCTGCAGGGAACAAAAATCGCAATTCTGTGACTTTTTTTTTTTCCCGGTTTTCACCGAAGGGTTAATTAACATGACGTTTTATAGGGGGGGGCCCGTTACGCACGCGGGGGATACCAAATTTGGGTACTTTTTTTTATTTTTGATCTTTTTTGGCGTTTGGCTTTGAAAAGGGGGAAAAAGGGCCCGTGTAGTGTTTTTTTTTTTTTTTTTTGTGTTTTTATTTTAATTTTTTTTACTTTTCCCCATTTTTTACATTTTTTTCCCCGGGGGGGAAATTTTGCATGAACGTTTCGTCAGATGGGTTCATGCAATGGGAGACACATACAGCTTATAGCTGTTTTGCGGTCCCCATGACAACTGCCCCTGTAAAGGGCTTGCTAAAGGGGGAAGGGGAAAAAGGGCCCCGTAAATCAGGGAAAGAAAGGAGCTCATTTCCCTGCCCCCCCGCGCGGGCGATGTCGGGGCCCACGATTTTTTTGCGACATCGGGGGTTTTAACCCCCCGGGGGCCCCGGGAGCTCATTTGGGCCCTTTTGGGGGATGGGGCTTTTTTTCCAAACCCGGAAAATATACCCCCGGGTTCCCATCCCCGCGATCTTGCGCGCTCCGCTTTTTTGAGCGCCCCAAGATCCGCCCCTTTACGTACTCATACGGCAATTTGCGGGAACCCCCAACCCCACATTGCCGTAGAGTACGACAAATGTCGGTTTAAGGGGGGAATTTTACATAGCTAAATTAATGGTATGTTCACTTGCGGTTTTCAGACACGTTCCTTTGCACGTCGAAAAACGTGCTCATTTTATCATTGAAATTGCTAACACGTACTTTCAAAGCGAAGCAGACTAATAGTGCCTGATGCAGATTTCTGCCTCCTATACTTTATGTCAATTCTTTTCAGGCGCACCAAAAATTACGAGAGTAAAATACACATTGTGTATATTTTACATTGCAGTTTAGGGGAAGTGTGTGAAACATTTTTTGGGCATATTTTAGTACATATTTTGGCACCAAAAATTTGCCGGTGAACATTAAACCCAAAAGGGGGAACCAGTCTGAGTTTTTCCCCCCAAGCACGTAAAAAATGGGAACACACAGCACTGTTTTTTCACCCAAGGGGTTAAAAACATTTAGGTGGGCCCCAATGATGGCTGCACAGGATACTGGAAAAAAATTTTTTGGTCAAATTTGGGGGCTTTTGGGGTCAAGGTTTTGGCTGCCCTGCGTAAAAAACCCCATGTGGGGCCCAACCCTTCGTTAGTAACAAGGACCATAGGTAGCATGGTGGCTCAGTGGTTAGCACATTTCAGCACTGGGGTCTTGTGTACAAATCCCACCAACGACAACATCTGCAAGGATTTTTTATGTTTTTTCCCCGGGGTTTTCATAGGTTTTCCCCCATTAAAGCCCTTTTTTTCCCACACTCCAAAAACATACAGATAAATTAATCTGGTATTTTGGGCTGTGAACCCCCAATGGGGAAAAGGGACAATTGAAAAAATGACCCCCAACCCCTTTTTGGCAGGCCCCCCCTGGGGGGAATATAAATTTATAATAAATAAAAAAAATAAAGTAAACTTTTAATAACCCTTTTAAAAGGTTTTTGGGGTTTAATTTTGAAACATTATTGTAACCTTAAATTATTACTCAGTATTACCCGGGAGTAGACACGCAAAAAAATGCAGGTTTTCAAACATGTTAAAGAAAATATTTACTTTTTTTTTTAGCCTAAATAATCTTTTTCCAGAAAATTTCACACACATACAAATTTGTACAATATTTTTTTTTGTGATTTAAGGGTTTTTTAACAGTGGGTTTTGATTGTATTTTTCAAAGGGAAAATCGAAGATAATGCATATAATAGTGGGATATAAACACAAATTTTTCCCAAAAGACCGTTTAAATCTTTCCAATCCCCCACCAAAACCCAGGGGGAATTTTCGGCCGGTTTTTTTTTTTTAGATGTTTGTATATACAACGGTTTTTTTTTATACACACACTGTAGAATTTGCATTTTTTTTTTTCTTTGTGTCCCCCAAAAAAAAATTTTAATAAAAGTGATCAAAAAAATGCAGGGAAACCCCAAAAAGGTTACCAATGAAAAATATACTTCAGGGCCGCAAAAAATTAGCCCCCCCTAAGGGCCCATCAACTGAAAAACAAATTATTAGTCGTAGAAAATGGTACTAAGGCGCAAATTTAAGATAAAAAAAAAATTTTTTTAAATTTTTTTTTTAAAATATAAAAAATAACCCAAAAAATCAGCAAATTTTGGGATAATTTTTAATTTTTGGGGAAAAACGGCATGAACCCTTTCACGGAACAGTAAACTCTAATACATGCGAAACCCCTGCAAAAACTGCGAAATTGCATTTTTTTTATGTCCCCCCACGAAATTTTTGGGGGGTTTTTCCCCGTAAATAATTAAAAGGTTCCATTAAAAAAACCAAAAAAATACTTAATCATTTCAAAAAGCAAGCTCTTATACAACTATGTAAATGGAAAATTTAAAAAGTTTTAAGGGGAAAGGGGGGAAAAGTTAAAAAAAACAAACCCCCAATACCCAGATTCCTTTTAGCGAGGGGAAATGGGGGATTTAAAATCCAAATTTAAAAAGGCTTTTATTTACACTCGCTTCCATATGAAAATATGGCTCAAATGTACAAGCGCAATATGAACCCTTTTTTCCATTTTTCCTGGTTTCAAATTGAATTTACTTTTGTCCTGCATTGGGTTGTCCATTTTTCATCTGTATTTTATTTGTGTTGTTAAAGAATTAACTATATTTGCAATTTTGATAATGTTGAAATATAGATGGAAATAAAAGAACAAATGGAGACCTGTTAAAATAGAAAAAAGTAAATGTTTTAAAAATTTTACCCCTGACATCTATAGCTAGCAAAAAACTTTAAAAATAAAATCAGTTGGAATACACTGTATACTTGGGATAAAAATATAGAAAAGTGAATAAAACCTTTTGAATGAAAATTTCCCAACCCTTTTTTAAAAAGCCAAAAATGGAATGTGGGGGGATCCCAAATAAGGGCTTCCAGGGGACCTTTTCTGTTATTGATATTGTAATTCCATTAAGTTAAAACAATCTTCATAGTGGTCAAAATGTAGATTTCCCTTCCCAAAATTTACAGAGATTTTTGCAGCATTTATGCAAAAAAAAAAATCCACAACTCAAAGCTGGACTAAAATCTGTAGTTCATTTTAGTATGCCACTGTAAAATGTTTGTGTTTGGAACCCATTTAAAAAAATTTTTGAATAAAAAAAAAAAAAAATCAAAAGTTAAAAAACCGTAAAAGCTCCCAAAAATAAACCTTTCAACATATGGGTTTTTTGGGGTGCATTCTTGATCCGTTTTAGGCAGCAGACGCCTTATTTCAAACTAAAGAGTGCGTTTCTGCTGCACAGAAAACGCATCCAAACACACAGCACACTTTGAGTGTGAGTTGGATGCGTTTTACGCAACGCTTTTGAATGTTTTTCGGATCCGAAAAAAAAATATTAAAAACTCGTGGGGAACATTCCCCCTAAGGTTTAATTTAAAATTTTTGTGCAAAATTTGCCTTCTGTTATTTAAATCCCTGTAAAAAAAAAACTCAAATAAAATCCACTCCAGTATCTGCAGATCCATCCCATGTGAACATACCCTTATTGGATTTTAAGCTCCACATTGAAGTAAATGGGAAAAATGTACAATATTACTTTAATTTAAACTGACATGCTGCTAACATCTGTACTGTAGGTTAATTTCTGTGAATTCTGGGTTCTTTTTTGTCATATATAGATGAGATTTGTCAAAATCTGTAATAGATGCACATTTTCTGGCTGCAAAATCCAGACAGGAAATTCACAGCAATCTGCAGTGTGTGAACATGCCCTGAAGTTTATAATGCTTAAAATACTTGCACATTATTCCTTCCTTGAAAGGTTTTTGTTTCCTATGAGCTTGAGGGGATTGTCACTGAAGGAGGAAAAAAGAAATAAAAGAAAAAAAGGGGTACAACCTTTTTGGTCTACACCATTTCTTTGGCCCCTACATGCTTTCGGAATACATTTTAAAAAAAAAAACATTTCATTTTGAGCATTTATTTTTAAATTTTTACAGGGATTCTTTCAAAATGAAAAAAAAAAAGGGAAAAAAGAAACAAAAAAGTAAAGTTAATGACCTGTGTAAAGAAATTATATATATATATACACACAAATAGATACAAAATTTTTTGCTTTGAATTTGGGGACATGTCCCTTTGTAGTTTTAATGAAAAAAAATGTACATTTCTCTCCAAAAACAAAAATTGAAAAGAAAAAACTGAATCTGAGAAAAATGAAAATTTTTTCAGTGGGGCTCCTTTTAATTTTTTCCCGAGCGCTATATTTATAAATATAGAAATATATATATATATAAAATATATAACAAAACACATAAAATACACACACACATACATATAAACACATACCACAAAAATAATTTTCGGTAATATATTTATGTATGTGTTTTGTGGTTTTATTTTATATATATATATAAATATTTTATTTTATATAAAAAAAATAAAATATAAAAAATTTATAATATTTATATTTATATAATATACGCTCTGGAAAAAATTTAAAAAGACCCCGCTAAATTTAAATTTCCCCAGATTTTTTCTTCAAAGGTATGTATTTTAGGGGAAATTTACATTGTTATTTTTTATTAAACTACAAACAACATTGGGCTCCCGGGAAATTTAAGGGGAAAAAATTTTTATTTATTTTTCAGTAAATGAGGGAAAACTTCAAAAAAATTTAAAAAAAAAGGGAGTGCTGTCAGATAATAATTTCAAAGGGAAAAAAAAAAGTTAAAATTTTTTTAGAAACCCAAAAAACTAATGTTTTAAGTCAGGAAGAGTTTTCTTTTTTTAATCCCCTTGGGATGGTATTTTAATAATTTTTTCATTCAAAAATTCCTTCTGGCCTATTCCTTGCAATTTTTTTGCCCATCCACCTTTTCCTAAAAACAAAAGGGGTTTTTGAAAAACCACAGCAGTGTTTTTTATACCCTTTTCCCTTTATTAAAAAAAATTTGGTTTTAAAAGGGGATTTACCCAAAAAGAAGCACATTAAGTAGAAAGGGATTTTTTGGGTTTGGGAAAACAATTGGGCACTGGGAAAGGAATGGCTGTCAGTCATTTAGAGATGCGGGGTTTTTAGAAAAAATGTGCAGTGGTTTTCTTTTTTTTTTCCAGAGCTGTGGTGTGTGTGGTGTGTGTGTTTTGTGTGTGTATATATATTTTATATATTAAAATATATATATAAATTTTATATTAAAAATACACACACACACATTAAAATATAAACACATACATATAAAACACATACATATACTTTTTATTTAAAGTGCTTTTATTTAAAGTGGATATAAATGGAGTCAATGAAGAATCTGTAGGCCAGATACCTAATAACAAATGTATGATGTATGACTTCTGTGACTTCACTAGGAAGTATGTAAAGAAAATACCTATCGAGTAATTACCTGCATATACATGCAGATCATATTACTGTCCATATATTTGCATTTAAGAAGTTGTTTTAGAGGAACCCTTTGCATCTGTCCCAACATATTGGGCCCTTCTCCTATTAGTCACAGTATAGAGCTGACGCCAGTTCTGAAGGACCTCAAGCGCTTGCTGATTTCCATGGCCACCTTGTAATGAGCAGTGAACACTCCTGCTTTGCACTGGTTCTCTTATATAAATCAAATGAAGGGAAATGTCTCATACCTCTGTTTTTATCAGCCTAGGGCTGCATTCCAGAATTCGTGGGGATGTTATGATGGACGCTTCCAAAGGAATTTACTGGAAAGTGCAGGGTAAACAAGAAGTTTGAGGCTGGGCGGTCATGATTTTTAAGGGATATTTTAATGCACAAAATTAAACTTTATGCATGCATTATGGACCAAAATACACATTAAAAAACATATTAATAGTGTTCCATTGTTTTCTAGGGGAATACACACCATAGTGCACATGGTGCTTTGTTATTTTACAAGTCACGCATTGCCTAGAACACACAAGTGCATGTCACTTCTTGGTGCACAATGTGTTTTACATGCATAATTTTATAGCAGAGAGTCAAGGAAGATAGCAGAAAACACACTAAATATTTTGTGCCAAACACGTCAGAAATAAAGCTGGCTGTACTAAATAATAAGAAAATGTGCATCAGAAACACAGTAAGGGCTCGTTCACATGGCTTATTTACGATAGTAAATCCGTTGCGAAATCAGTTACAAATAAGTGACAGGCCGTTTTACATTGGTTTTAATGGGAAATACGTGTCGTCATTTAGACGACACGTATTTCCGTGCCGCAATCCATCCGGAAAAACAATTAGCATGTCACTTATTTCCGGACGCATTCACCCCATATACGAATGGGGATTGTGAATCCGTCGGGAAATCAGTGCCAAAAACGTGCCACATTTAGTGACACTTATTTGCAACTGATTTGCAACTGATTTTGGAACGTATTTACGATCGGAAATCCGACGTAAATACGTTCCGAAATAAGCCGTGTGAACATTGCCTAAAAAGGCAGCAAAAAAAGTGGGAAAAATGCAGCTAAACTATGCATGGTTATCCTTGAAATACTCTTGTATTCTCCATATTCTCCAGCATGTTTTTTACATTGTGTGACCGTACCCTAGGAATTGATTTAATTATCTGTATACATGATGCCATCTGCCCAGAATATTATTTTGCAATTCAGAATAGAAGGGATTCACAGCAATAAATAGGTTGCACAATCAGGGTAATCTACACCAAGGTAAAACGTGACTCTAGTGAACCCCGGCTTAGGAAGAAGCAGTCACTGGGAATGCAACTAAAGGGCGGTCATATGTACATGACATCTGTGTAAACACTCCACCCTAATAGTGAGGAGCACAAGCGCATACATGTTAATCTCTGCTGTTATCAGTGTCCACATTGCGACATGGTGCATAGAGTGTGCCCATAAAGAAGCAGATGGAAAACCACCGACACCTATTTTCTCATGCATGGTGGGAGATTAGTGACTGTGGACGCTGGAACCTGCACCTTCATATCCACTGGATACAGCAGCAAGGAGTCTAAATAGCATTACTCAGTATGGCTGGAGAAAGACATATGACCTTCAAGTTCAACCAAGGGTGGGGAGAAGATGTGGATGAGAGGGGTATATTACCTACAGAACCAAGATGATGAAGACGTTCTGCTACATGCTGACTCACACAGGCCGTTTAATGTGCAGGTAGCCGGCCCCATTTACATTGAGAATGTAAGCCCTGGTATGCTTGTGGGTTTTATTAGGATGGCAAACTCTGCCATATAAACACTGTCAGATGTTCAGACATTATTACGTCAGTCCCTAGGTCAGAATGTGGTGTTCTCCTCTCTAAACCACCGGGATAGCTGAGTCACAATGAGATAAATAGGGATGTGACAGAGCTGCACATTAACTGAATGAACCCGTACATACCCTTGATCTCTGTACAGTGTACAACCCGTGTCTGACAGTGACCTATTTCCATCATAGTACCTAAAAAGCAGGAAATCCTATGAACTGTTGTGGTAAAGCCCCACAGAGCAGAAAAGATGTGGCCAAAAACCGCATCCTCTAAAAGGGAATGTGTCATCAAAAAATGGCTTATTGTTTAACTCACATTTTTATGTTAAACACATTATTTAGGAATTTTTGGTTATGTTTTTTTTTAATTTTCCATATCACTTTCAGTATTTTTTAATAATTCCTAAGTCCTGCAGTTTTCACTTTGGCCACTAAGCCTAATAATCGTCTGACACTTCCTGTTCTGTTTAGAGAGCTTTTCAGCAGTGTGCTCATTATCAGTACAAACAGGGTCAGGCTGAAAGGAAACACCATTGTGTACAGATAACACAGAATCCACCAGTCACAAGAGGAGATGTCACAGCTCCCCCTCTCCCCTCCCTTCACAGTGAAAACTCTCCTATACAAGTCTATGGGACAGAATCTGTCTTAAGAATCCTATGTGCATGAAGCTGCTGTTAAGTATCTCTGACTGCTGTTAAAGCAGTGCAAACAAGAATGTCTTTCCCACAATCATATATAGATGGCCAAATAGAGAAATCTACAGACAGGAAATAAAAACAGAGGAAAAGAATATGGATCAGGGGCTTAATAAGTAAAAAAAAAAAATTGTCGACAGATTCCCTTTAAGGTTTTCAAACTGATAGTTAATAGCCACATAATACTACAGCTAAACAGTGTATTTACCCACAAAACCGCACAACCATTCATCAATAAGAAACTGGCGAATACTGCCGGCGGCGCTTGTGGCCATCTTCCCTATTCACTTCTATGGGAGTTCCGAATATAGCCGAATACACTTGCTTGGATCTCATTTACTACTATCATACCCAACTTAAAGCAAGCCCGCATACATCTATCAAGACTGAAACATAAAAAAAATAATGGCTATTGGAGTGCACGGCCAACTGGCCCAACGTACTGAAGATAGAGCTCTAGCTAACAGGCAAAACGGACAACCACTTACCATACAGACGTTATAAAGGAAGCTCCTAGATCGATCTACTCTCTACTTGGGAAATTGGCCCAACGTACTGAAGATAGAGCTCTAGCTAATAGGCAAAATGGACAACCACTTTCCATACAGACGTTATAAAGAACTCTAGATGATCTACTCTTACTTGGAAATTGGCCAACGTATGAATAGATCTAGTAATAGCAAATGACAACACTTTCATACTACTTTTAAGAAGCTCCTAGATCTCTACACTCTACTTGGGAATTTGGCCACGTACTGAAGAAGGCTTAGCTAATCGGCAATGGACAACCACTTTCTATACAGATGTTATAAGGAAGTCTAGATCGATCTACTCTACTTGGAAATGGCCCACGATGAAGATAGAGCTCTAGTAATAGGCAAAATGACAACCACTTTACAATACAGAATCGTCTAAAAGGAAGTCCTAGATCGATCTACTCCTCTACTTGGGAATTGCACAACGTATGAGATAGAGCTCTAGCTAATAGCAAATATGGGACAACACTTTCCATACAGAATCTATGCAGAAGCTCCTAGATCATCTACTCTCTCTTGGAAATGGCACTGTTAAGAAGAGTCTAGCTAAAGCAAAATGGACAACACTTTCCTACAGACGTTATAAGATGGAAGCTCCTAGATCGATCTACATCCTATTGGGAAATGGCCCAAACGATGAAGAATAGAGTCCTAGTAATAGGTAAAATGGACAACACTTTCTACAGATCCTTATAAGGAACTCTTAAGATCGATCTAATACTCTACTTGAATTGGCCCAACGTAAGCTGAAATAGTGCTTAGTTACATAGCAAAACGCACAACCACTTTCCATACAGACGTTAAAAGGAAGCTGCCTAGATCGATCACTCTCTACTGGCGATTTGGCACACGTACTGAAGTTGAGCTTACTAATGGCAAATGGACATACCTTTCCATACAGATGTTATAAGGATGCTCATAGATCGATCTACTCTCATACTTGGAACTTGCACAAGTAACTGAAGATAGAGCATCTATGCTAATAGGCAAAATGGACAAACACTTCATACTGAGTATAAAGGAAGCTCCTAGATCGATCTACTCTCTACTTGGGAAATTGGCACCACGTACTGAAGATAGAGCTCTAGCTAATAGGCAAAATGGACAACCACTTTCCATACAGACGTTATAAAGGAAGCTCCTAGATCGATCTACTCTCTACTTGGGAAATTGGCACAACGTACTGAAGATAGAGCTCTAGCTAACAGTGACAATGGACAACCACTTACCATATAAAGGCATATGGAGGAACTCCTAGATCGGTCCTCTCTGCGGTTTGGAAATTGGCACCAAGTAATGAAAAAAGAGCTCTAGCTAACAGTGACAATGGACAACCACTTTCCATATAAAGGCAATGGAGGAAACTCCTAGATCGGTCCTCTCTCTGCTTGGGAAATTGGCACCAAGTACTGAAAAAAGAGCCTTAGCTATCAGGCAAAATGGACAACCACTTACCATATAAAGGCAATGGAGGAAACTCCTAGATCGGTCCTCCCTCTGCTTTCCACAAAGAGAAGCAGAACAACTGAACTTTGGACCAACTCATTACGATATCAATATTCAGAAATCGGTATCTGGCATTTCCATGTGTAATGAAAAGCATGATCAGATCACAACAGCCACCATTTAGGGGACATTGTGGACAAGCAATCTTTCACACCGGTGACTACTGAAATATGGATCACACGCTCATTATGTTTGATAGTCATTGCCTGTTTGAAACAAATTTATTCAATACCATGAACAAATAAAATGGTGTTGAAAAGTGTGAAATTTTACTCAAATCCATTAGTGCTTATTTGTGCATCCATATTACCATAGGCAGTCCTGGAGATCTGGTTGGTTTTTTTTGTTTTGTTTTGTTTTTTTAAGTCTAGCAATAAAAATTATTATAGATATTAACTGGAAACAACAAAGAAAGTTAAGAAATGTCTAGGTTTACTGGCTACAAAGCTCCTGGGATTTGTTGAGGCTTGGTTTATGGTTTATAATGCAGTCTAATTTGCCATTGGAGTTACTATAGTTCCAGTCATAGAAACAATGGTGTCTGTTACCTCTAGGGGTATGTTCACACGGTGTATTTGTGGTGCATACTTCAGCACGTAATTGCGCTACAATGCGCCCAAAGTACACCTTCCAAATACGTTAAAATCACAGCACTCATTGAATGCTATGATTTTCTGGCGTATTCCCCAGCACACAGTAGATGCCAATAAAAAGTAGTGATATGTGACTTTGGATGCTTGCATGCTGAGGAAAGTGAATGGGGTCCGAAACTGCTGTTGAAAATACGTGCTGGCCAGAGCGTACTTTCAGCATCAGTCGTATAGCTCCGCATACAGGTACACGTGGCGCTACACGCTGTGTGAACCCGGCCTTACACATCCACATTTATATTAGTATTATATTAGTGTCATAATTACAATCTCAAATACGGTAAAACTACTTTAAGAGTGAATGCACACGGGACAGATCGCTGTGGCTTTGCTCTGTGGATTTGCACACAGTATCCACAGTATCAGTCTAGTGGATGGGATAAACCATGACCTGTAATATTACATTTTTTAAGAAAGGCATCTAAGCCCTTCTTGAACTTGTTTCATTTTGGTATGGATTGTACTCCACTCATTTTAAAAGGGAAACATTTGCAGTGAATTTGTGATAGCAATGGATTTAAAAATCTGCATGTCAAGTCAATTTCTGCCATGTGGGTATGTCAGAAATTGACCTGACGTGCAGATTTTTAAATCCATTGCGATCACAAATTCACTGCAAATGTTTCCCTTTTAAAATGAGTGGAGTACAATCCATACCAAAATGAAACAAGTTCAAGAAGGGCTTAGATGCCTTTCTAAAAAAATGTATTATTACAGGTCATGGTTAATAAATTCTGGAGACAGGACCTTAATCCAAGGATTATTCTGATTGCCATAATTGGAGCCAGTAAGGAAGGTTTCCTCTCGTATGGGACAATTAGAATCCGCCTCATATAGGTTTTTGTCTTCCCCTGGATCTATACTGTATTGTTATAGGATGAATTCAATGGACCTGTGTCTTTTCCAAACCTTATCTACTACGTTAATAAAATCTGCACGCTGTAAGGCCTCGTACACACGGCGGTTTTGGCCGCGGGTTGTGCGAGTAAACTCGCGTCTACTGACGCAGGTTTGCTCCGCGGGCGCTGGGCGTGGTCTCGGCGCCGGTGGGGCGTCGGTTGCGGAGAGGCGACACTGCGCGCCCGCCGCGCTGAGAACTCCCTGTCAAGAATTGACAGGAGAGTTCTCTAACAGGCGCGGCAAGGCCGCGGCCAATAGGACACCATGTTAATAAACTAGGCGCGATTTGGCCGCGGAAACCGTGTCGGAACCCGCGGCCAAATCCGTCGTATGTACAGGGCCCAAGCACTCTTCACATCTGTTTCGCAGGTTCCGATCAGAACCTTTGTTGTAAATTCTGTCAGGAATGACCAGCTACTTCTTCCTGTAAAATGACAGGTCCCAAGGCAGAAACCCAGATGGACCCCATTGTAGTCAATCAATAGTGTCCATCAGGAACATTGGAGTTGGATGTAAAACGAGTTCACTCCCAAACAGAACCTTTGACGCAGAACTGAAAGAGGCCTTAAATGAGTGTTCCGGGATCTAAGAATGCTTGTTTGCCCATCGGGACTTGATTAAAAATAGAAGACTCATACTCACCTCCCGGACACTCCAGCTTACTCCCGGCTGCCGGTCTGTTCATCCCGGCTGCTGGTCCGTTTGTCGCTGCTGTAGCACTGAATGGGCTTCATTCACGAGACAGCTGCAGCCAACTACACAGAGGTCATATGCACGCTGTGGCCTGTGATTGGCTGGAGCGGTCACGTAAGCGACAAATGTTCACTGCTTACTTCCTGAATGAATGGACCAGCAGCCAGGAGTGACCAGTGGCATCCAGGAGGTAAGTATGAGTCTCATCTTCTATCTTTAATCACACCCCGATAAACAAACAAGCATCTTAGATCCCAGAACACCCCTTTAACCTCATTTCTGCAACCTTTTTTTTCCCAATGCATCTAAAAAATATGAAATGAAACAACATTGTATAAAAATACTGCACCATTGTGGGATAAGTAAAGCTCCTATGCAAAACTATATATCTCCACGGATACGTACTAAAAATAAGCCCAATGTAATCTGATCCCTACCATCTTACTAAGATTCATTCAGAAGTTAGCATGATGTAGAAATATGATCACAGAACCTGGTTTGTTTGTAGTCTGTTACCATTGGAGATTCACTGGTCTGCATAGGAGGACATTTTACACAGTTCCTTATCTTTTATTTCAGATGCACTGACGCAATAAAACAAATCTGCAAAAGTAGAAATACTGGCTATACTTGGCTACAATCAATGCAGTGTGCATGAATGACAATTAGAAGGTTGTCTACTTAAAGGGGTTGTCTCACTACAAGGATTGCTTTTAATGTTAAAGATCTTGCAAAAACAAATCATTTTACAACATATGTCCATTAACAGTGTCCTACATATTCCCGAGATATTCCCTCTTGTATGGGCTGCATCAGCTCCTCAGGTCGCTATAGGTACAGCCCGTTTGATCTCTCCTGATAGGCTGCCAGTGCAGGTTGCTATAGCTACAGACCTGGTGTCCTCAGCAGGCCAGTAGAAGCCAGCAGACGCCCCTGAATTCAAAAGTGAAACCGAGAAAACAGGACTGAGGTCAGAGGACTCAATGTAGTGAGACAACCCCTTTACCAAGATCTTTTTATTTTTCCCTTCTATGCCAGCAATTGTTCACGCTTGTGGTGTGTAAGCGATTGCGGAGGCAATTTCAGGGTGACAAAGGGGACATGATTCGATGGAAATCAATGTAGCTTTCCAGTAACTATGTTGGTGTAAACTATGAAATAAATGTATGCAGGTAGTGGCTGTGATGTGCTTGGACTAGCAGAACATGTTACTCACTGCACTTCGTCACTAAGCCAGGATAGATTTCATGTAACCCTGTTCACATTCCACATCACTGATTGCATCAATAACTGATCTGTAACTTTCCACAGATCTAGTAAAAATCATGCACTAATGTAGTAACCTCTCTGGAGCCTCAGACTTGGAGCCGTTACTCTGCGGACAGTACCTACAACACAATAGCTGCGGGCAGATGCTGACTCTCGCTATCCCCACCCCAGCCAACACATTGTGCTCTGTTTGGCATGTTCCACCCGAATTATACAATCTCAGGCCACACAATAGGAAATGGAAAGCAACGCGTTGTGTGCCGCTCAATGAAGACTGCTGGAACAGCTCCTGCAAACAAACTTCCAGCTGTCCGGATAACAGAACACGTATTCCAGCACCGTGACCTGTGATATCACTGATCCACCCAGCATGTGGAACACCGCTCCGGGAAAATGGGGGTGGAACAGATCCAGGAAGGAAAGTGCCTGTTCATGGTGCGGGAGAGTGCATGACGAATCCTACACATACCCCCACTTACAGATCAGACACACACGTTATGTGTATGTGGCTGCAGGGATAGGTAGCAGGATGGCAAGGTATTGCTAGAACCCTGCGGCTACAGCACCGTGTTAAAAGGGGTTGTCTCACTATAAGGATTGCTTTTTATGTTAAAGATCTTGCAAAAACAAATCACTTTGCAATATATGTCCATTAACCGTGTGCCACCTATTCCGAGATATCCCATCTTGTATGGGCTGCATCAGCTCCTCAGGTCGCTATAGCTGCAGACCTGTTTGATCTCTCCTGATAGGCTGCCAGCACTGGTTGCTATAGCTACAGACCTGGCTTCTACTGCAGCCTAGTGAAGTCAGTAAACACGCCCCTGACTGCAAGCTGAAACCAAGAAACCTGGACTGAGGTAAGATGAATCCGTGTAGTGAGACAACCCCTTTAAGAGTGGAGTGACTAGAAGCAGAATTACTGTATGGGCAGCAAGCATGACTTCTTATGTAAAATACAGGCTCCATGTCGAGGGAGCTATGCTATGTACTAAGAAGAGCACGTTGTATTATACGGATTCTCTAAGGGCTTGTTCACACAGAGTTTTCACTCCGTGTTACAAGCGCTTTGTAGATCTGTCTTGGGGACCGACAGAGCGGACCCCAAGACGGATCTAACAATTAGCAGGGAGTTTATCACTGCTTGCTATGACGAACACGCAGCGGCGTTCACATGAGAAAACTCAGTGTGAACAAGCCCTTACAGTTATCAGCAGTGAACTTCTATGTAAAACACTAAAGGGCCACATGTATGAAAACTGTCTAGGTCTCACTTTGTTGCCCATAGCAACCAGAGTGCCCCTCTCATTTCATATAGTGCTCTGGAAAAATGAGAGGAGCACTCTGATTGGTTGCTATGGGCAACAAAGGGAGTTTTAGACCTAGACAGTTTTCATATATGTGGCCCTAAGGGCATGTTCACACGACGGATTTGAATGCGGTTATGGCCGCGGGTTCCACGGCCAAAACCACGTCCAAATCGCGCCCAGTTTATTAACATGGGAGTCCTCAGTGCGGCGGCCGCGGCTGGTGGCGCGGTTTTCCCCCTGTCTACTAATTTGCATGGGGGCAAACCCTCGCCGCAAGCCGCGCACCAAACCACACCCCACTTGCGCCGTGACCACGCCCAGCGCCCACGCTGCAAACCCGTGTCGGGAGACGCGAGTTTGCGGCGAGGCCAGGACGAGGTTTGGCCGCGCCAAACTCGCGGCCAAATCCGTCGTGTGAACCAGGCCTTAGAGATTCAACTAGAATAACTTTATACCAGTAAATAGAACTTGTTAAGAACTACCTCACTGTTTCTAATTTATTTCTGCACCAATCAACACAGTTTCATAAGCTTTATTACATCTCTTACTGGAAAAGGCGGGTGACAACCAAGATGGCCGTCAATAAGCTGCCATATGAAATTCTAAACAAAGCCTCCTATAGTACTGAAGGACAAATCTGCCCAGCTTTGCAGATATGTATGATCATCTCCTACAGGGCAGCATAGTAAAGAAATCTTGTAGTTCACAACTCTAAGAAAGGTAGGTGACAACTCTTATTAGGAACTATGACATCTCCTCACATGTCTGTTTCAGTCAATACCCAAAGAAATTCCCATAGAAAAAACAATCCTGGAGCATCTTCTCTTATTCCTTCTTGAAATCTGAATCTGTCAGATGGGTGTTACCAATTGGGGGTGTGACCCTGCACAGTCTCACGTTATCCAATCAGGGCTGGCAGAGTTAGTATGTGCAGAGACACACCCCTTTGAAAATAATTCTAGAGCATCTTCTAACTCTGTGTTGTGGTGTCTCACTATTATCTCTTCTAAAAATGTATTAGTGAAGCAGTCAGATGGGTGTTACCAATTGGGGGCATGACCCTGCACAGCCTCACATTATCCAATCAGGGCTGGCAGTCAGCGTATGCAGTGACACACCCCTTTGAAAACTGGAATAGTAACACCCAGAGGACAGATTCAGTAACACATTACTAGAGAGAATAACATAGCAACAGCACAACACAGAGATATAAGAGAAGATGCTCCAGAATTGTTATTTCACAGGGAACACAAGGATTTACTGAAACAGACATGGCAGAAGATGTGAGGACCTGTGACGCGTCTGTTACATGAAATCCGTGTGAAATAACAATGCAGCATCTCCTCTTATAACTCTGTGTTGTGTTGTTCCTCTTTTATTCCTTCTGGAAATGTATTATTAAATCTGTCAGATGGGCGTTACCAATCCAGTCTTCAACTCTGTGTATCTTTACACATATTGACTCAGCACTGATTGGACAATGTCACATTGTGCAGGGACACGCCCCCCCCAATTGGTAACACCCATCTGACAGATTTAATAATACATTTCCAGAAGGAATAACAGAAACAGAACAACAGAGTTAGAAGAGAAGATGCTCCAGAATTGTTATCTCACTGTGAACACAAGGATTTACTGAAACATGTCTGCTACAGTATACCTGTTCCCTGGAAAAATAATTCTGGAGCATCTAACTCTGGGTTGTGGTGTTTCTCTGTAATCCCTTTTAAAAATGTATTAGTGAATCAGTCATATGGGTGTTACCAATTGGGGGCTTGACCCTACGCAGATTCACATTATCCAACAGTGCAGACAGAGTCAGTATGTGCAAGGACACACCCCATTGAAGACTGGAACGGTAACACCATCTTGACAGATTCACCAATTAATTTTTAGAGGGAATAACAGAGGAACAGCACAACACAGAGTTAACCCTACACAGCCTCAAATTATCCAATCAGTGATGGACAGTCAATATATTCAGGGACACAACCATTGAAGACTGGAATGGCAACACCTAATTGACAGATTCAGTAAAACACTTCTAGAAGGAAGAACAGCACAACATAGTAATGGCAAGTCAATATATCCAGGGACACAACCCACTGAAGACTAGAATGGTAACACCCAATTGACAGATTCAGTCATACACTTCTAGAAGGAAGAACAGCACAACGTAGTAATGGCAAGTCAATATATTCAGGGACACAACCCATTGAAGACTGGAATGGTAACACCCAATTGACAGATTCAGTAAAACACTTCTAGAAGGAAGAACAGCACAACGTATTAATGGCAAGTCAATATATTCAGGGACACAAACCATTGAAGACTGGAATGGCAACACCTAATTGACAGATTCAGTAAAACACTTCTAGAAGAAAGAACAGCACAACATAGTAATGGCAAGACAATATATCCAGGGACACAACCCACTGAAGACTAGAATGGTAACACCCAATTGACAGATTCAGTAATACACTTCTAGAAGGAAGAACAGCACAACATAGTAATGGCAAGTCAATATATTCAGGAACACAAACCATTGAAGACTGAATGGCAACACCAATTGACAGATTCAGTATACACTTTCTAGAAGGAAGAACAGCACAACATAGTAATGGCAAGTCAATATATCCAGGGACACAACCCACTGAAGACTAGAATGGTAACACCCAATTGACAGATTCAGTAATACACTTCTAGAAGGAAGAACAGCACAACATAGTAATGGCAAGTCAATATATTCAGGGACACAAACCATTGAAGACTGTAATGGCAACACCTAATTGACAGATTCAGTAATACACTTCTAGAAGGAAGAACAGCACAACATAGTAATGGCAAGTCAATATATTTCAGGGACACAACCCATTGAAGACTGGAATGGTAACACCCAATTGACAGATTCAGTCATACATTTCTAGAAGGAAGAACAGCACAACATAGTAATGGCAAGTCAATATATTCAGGGACACAAACCATTGAAGACTGGAATGGTAACACCCAATTGACAGATTCAGTAATACACTTCTAGAAGGAAGAACAGCACAACATAGTAATGGCAAGTCAATATATTCAGGGACACAACCCACTGAAGACTGGAATGGTAACACCCAATTGACAGATTCAGTCATACATTTCTAGAAGGAATAACAGCACAACATATTAATGGCAAGTCAATATATTCAGGGACACACGCCTTTTAAGACTGGAATGGTAACACCCAATTGACAGATTCATTAATACATTTCTAGAGGGAATAACAGAAGAACAGCACAACACAAACTTATAAGAGAAGATGCTCCAGAATTGTTTTTTCACAGAGAACAAAGATTTACAAAAACAGACATGTCAGGAGATGTGATGACTTTAAATTGGACCTGTGACATGTGTGCTACAGTAAATCCTTTTGTTCCCTGGTAAATAATTCTGCAGCATCTCCTCTTATAACTCCTCTGTTATTCCTGCTAGAAATGTATTAGCGCAGGGGTGTCCAACTGCGGCCCTCCAGCTGTTGGTAAACTACAACTCCCATCATGCCCACTGTTATAGATTATACAAATGCATCATGGGAGTTGTAGTTTTCCAACAGCTGGAGGGCCGCAGTTTGACACGTGTGTATTAGCGAATCAGTCAGATGGGCGTTACCTTTCCAGTTTTCAAGTGGGTGTGTCTTTGCGCATGACTCAGCACTGACTGGACAATGTCATATTGTGTAGGGTCACACCCAGCTGACAGATTCAGTCATACATTTCTAGAAGGAATAACAGAAGCAAAGCACAGCACAGAAGTATAAGAGAAGATGCCCCAGAGTTGTTATGTCACAGGGAATACAAGCATTTAGTAACACAGATACATCAGGAGATGTCCCAGGTGCTTTTACAACCTGAAATAGGAGCCATATTGGATGTTATTCTCCTTGCTCAGGCAATGCTCGCTAGCTTTTTTTACACATGACAAGAGGACATCTCAAGGACTTACTGCAGACTTCCCTTTCTGGCGGGAACTAGTCACTGCCTATGGAAGAATGTACATCCAGCGAAATGGAGCCGTGTTACGAGCGCACATAACATGTCCCGGCCCAACCTGCACGCTTGGATATAAGAGGCGGCAGATCAACGTGTACAAGCCTGAGCGTGGGCCTGTATAGCCTTAGGTAGCCGGCCGTCCCAGGAACACGAGTCTCTGATAGCAGGTTATTAATTGAATGTACGAGGCGAGGAAGTCACGCGGTTCCTGCTATACCATAGGCTGCTGTACAGACGTTCACTCTTTAAGGGGTCTGAGCTTTTAGGGAACGTTTTGGGGACTTAAAGGGGTTGTCTCACCACACTGATTGATCTCACCTCAGTCCTGTTTTCTTGGTTCCACTTTGAATTCAGGGGGTATTTTCTGGCTTCTACTAGGCTGCAGAAGAAGCCAGGTCTGTAGCTATAGCAACCAGTGCTGGCAGCCTATCATGAGAGATTAAACAGGTCTGTAGCTATAGTGATAAGGAGCTGATGCAGCCCATACAAGAGGGGATATCTAGGAATAGGTAGGACAATGTTAATGGACATATATTGCAAAGTGACTTGTTTTTGCAAGATCTTTAACATAAAAAGCAATCCTTGTAGTGAGACAACCCCTTTAAACAACAAAGTCCAGTGATGAGTATGCAGCAAAGGATTTATCAATAGCAATGTCGTATCACATGACTGTGTGGCCGCTGCTGTCTTTAGTGCCCAGTGCTGGCACATCACACAACCACTAAGGATTACAGCACTTTTAACATTTGGACCCTACTGTCCTCATAATATCCCATGATGTAGTGTTTATGTGGGCAGTGACTGGCAAGCCCAGCATGCTGGGCAGTTGTACCAGCTTTAATGCACATAAATACCTGGTACATGCAACAATCTAACCAAGACCCTAAGGGATAGTATGAAAGCTGGTGATCCCATGTCAGCTTCCCATGTCTTCAGCTTTCCTGGCACCACATTATAGAGGCTGGCACATAGGGCCCATGCGGTATACTGCGCTGATGATAAGGAAATAAGGATTTAGTGAGAAACGAGTCGTTCCTTATGTCTGGCACAAGTAATGATGCACTTATTTGCTTGCGCAATCACCGCTACTTATGTGCAAAGTCACGGAGATGGACACCGCCATCTAGTTACTTGGAAACTCAGAAGGGAAGTACTTATGTCATTGATGCCAACTTCGGAGACTGGCATTACTGAGCTTACACGACATCGATGGAAGATAGACCGAATGCCACATACATTGCATGCACTTGTCATTGCAGAGAAGCAGATGGGAGGCCTGGCACCCTCCAAGGGGCATGAGCTGAGGTCTAGCACCTTCCAAGGAGCATGGGCTGAAGCTTGCCACCCTCAAAGGGCATGGGCTGAAGCTTGCCACCCTCCACGGGGCAGGAGCTGAGTCGTGGCAGGGCATGGGTTGGGGATTGGCACTCTCCAACGGGCATGAGCTGAATCTTGGCGAGGCATAGGCTGAGGCCTGGCACCCTCCGAGGGGCATGAGCTGAAGCCTGGCACCCTCCAAGGGGCATGAGCTGAAGCCTGAGGGTATGGGCTGGGCCCTAGGCAGACCCTCACTGAGGGGCATGAGCTGAGGCCTGGCCACCCTCGAGGGACATGAGCTGAGGCCTGGCATCCCTCCAGGGGGCATGAGCTGAGGCATGGCACCCTCCGAGGGGCATGGGCTGAGGCCTGGCACTCTCCCAGGGGCATGGGCTGAGGCCTGGCACCCTCCGAGGGGCATGAGCTGAGGCCTGGCACCCTCCGAGGGGCATGGGCTGAGGCCTGGCACCCTCCGAGGGGCATGGCTGAGGCCTGGCACCCTCCGAGGGGCATGGGCTGAGGCCTGGCACCCTCCGAGGGGCATGGGCTGAGGCCTGGGCCTGGAGGGGCATGGGCTGAGGCTTGGCACCCTCCGAGGAGCTTGAGCTGGGGCTTGGCAGGGCATGGGCTGGGGCTTGGCTCCCTCCCAAGGGCATGGGCTGAAGCTTGGCACCTCCGAGGGGCATGGGCTGAGGGCACCTGGGCAGGGCATGGGCTGAGCTTGGCACTCTCCAAGGGGCATGGCTGGGCTTGGCACTCAGGGCATGGGCTGGGGCTTGGCTCCCTCCCAAGGGCATGGGCTGAAGCTTGGCACTCTCCGAGGGGCATGGGCTGAGGCCTGGCAGGGCATGGGCTGAAGCTTGGCACTCTCCAAGGGGCATGGGCTGAGGCTTGGCACTCTCCAAGGGGCATGGGCTAGGGCTTGGCTCCCTCCCAAGGGCATGGGCTGAGGCTGGCACCCTCCGAGGGGCATGGGCTGAGGCCTGGCAGGGCATGGGCTGAAGCTTGGCACTCTCCAAGGGGCATGGGCTGAGGCTTGGCACTCTCCAAGGGGCATGGGCTAGGGCTTGGCTCCCTCCCAAGGGCATGGGCTGAAGCTTGGCACCCTCCGAGGGGCTTGAGCTGGGGCTTGGCAGGGCATGGGCTGAGGCCTGGCACAGGATTCACTTGCCACCTTCCTGAGAAGTTCTACAAGTGACCACTCACCATCATGCCCCCCACCCACCGCTTGGCACATAGTATATATGGTGACCCAGGACAAAGCTCCATATGGAAGCACACAAGAGCAGGCTCCCTGTCATTCCCCTACCTTTGCCCTCCGGCTGTTTGACCTCCGACTTCTTCTTCTTGCGCCCCCGCAGCCAGCTCAGTGCCCGGCGCAAGGTGCCAGCTTTGTGCTTCTTCTTCTTGGGCTCCAGAGCGCCCAGGTCCTGCACAGGATGCGCGGGCTCGCTGTCTGGGATGAGAGCGCTGTGGGTAGACATGGCTCACCAGCAGCAGGCGGGGGGCATGGTGCCTGCTCGGACCCTTCTGCAGCGCTGGCCTCCACGTGCCCGGCCGGAGGTGGGATCCCCGCGGAATGGCAGCTCCCGATGCCCCCCAGTGTCCCGGGCTGTCTGACTGGTGTCCCCCCGCTGCCTCTCTGCGGGCTCCTCCTCTCAGCGCTTCCGCATTCCAGCCCCGGAGGCGGAGCCGGCACACCTGGGACACCGGGGACACCGAGCCGGGTCACCAGGCCCCATCCTCAGCTGGGAACAGCTCAGCAGTGTGGTCCCTCAGGGCACAGGCGCTATTGTGCTGAGGAGAGCTCCCTCATCCTCCCCACACTGCATCCCCAGCGGGCGACAGGTGCCCGGGACCAGTGCTGCCCCCCGCTCTGCCCCGGGGTGGGCACTGTGGGGAGGCCGCACGTGCATGCCATGTACAGACGTGATGGAGGGGCATTAACCCATTGTGCCTCGCTCCGCCCTCAGTAAACACGACCCGTTGTCATAACATTGGGCTTGTCCTAAAATCGCTTCCAGCGACGAGAGAGAATAGCGCTATTGTGAGGAGCAGAGGCAGGTCACACAGGCGGAGGCCGGGTCACTGCGGGGTGGACACGGTACACGCTCAATACACAGGGTATACACTGATATACACAGAGTGTACACTGATACATACACTGATACATACACAGGGTATACACTGATATACACAGAGTGTACACTGATACATACACAGGGTATACACTGATACATACACAGGGTATACACTGATATACACAGTGTACACTGATATACACAGTGTACACTGATACATACACAGGGTATACACTGATATACACAGTGTACACTGATATACACAGAGTGTACACTGATACATACACAGGGTATACACAGAGTGTACACTGATACATACACAGGGTATACACTGATATACACGATGTACACTGATACATACACAGGGTATACACTGATATACACAGAGTCTACACTGATACATACACAGGGTATACACTGATATACACAGAGTGTACACTGATACATACACAGGGTATACACTGATATACACAGTGTACACTGATACATACACAGGGTATACACTGATACATACACAGGGTATACACTGATACATACACAGGGTATACACTGATATACACAGAGTGTACACTGATACATACACAGGGTATACACTGATATACACAGAGTGTACACTGATACATACACAGGGTATACACTGATAACACAGTGTACACTGAATACACAGGGTATAACATGATATACACAAGATATACAAGTACTACATGATACATACACAGGGTATACACTGATATACACAGTGTACACTGATACATACACAGGGTATACACTGATATACACAGTGTACACTGATATACACAGGGTATACACTGATATACACACTGATATACACAGTACTCACAGACACATACACAGTGTATACACTGATATACACAGGGTATACACTGATATACACACTGATATACACAGTACACACTGATACATACACAGGGTATACACTGATATACACAGAGTGTACACTGATATACACAGGGACGGGTATACACTGATATACACAGAGTGTACACTGATACATCCACAGGGTATACACTGATATACACAGAGTGTACACTGATACATACACAGGGTATACACAGAGTGTACACTGATACATACACTGATATACACAGAGTGTACACTGATACATACACAGTGTATACTCTGATATACACAGTGTTTA
Organism: Phyllomedusa bahiana; assembly: GCA_025379985.1. Taxonomy (NCBI): domain Eukaryota; kingdom Metazoa; phylum Chordata; class Amphibia; order Anura; family Hylidae; genus Phyllomedusa; species Phyllomedusa bahiana. The sequence continues at coordinate 31,050 of JAODAL010023496.1, forward strand.
CACTGATATACACAGAGTGTACACTGATACATACACAGGGTATACACTGATATACACAGAGTGTACACTGATACATACACAGGATATACACTGATATACACAGAGTGTACACTGATATACACAGAGTGTACACTGATACATACACAGGGTATACACTGATATACACAGAGTGTACACTGATACATACACAGGGTATACACTGATATACACAGAGTGTACACTGATACATACACAGGGTATACACTGATATACACAGAGTGTACACTGATACATACACAGGGTATACACTGATATACACAGAGTATACACTGATACATACACAGGGTATACACTGATATACACAGTACACACTGATATACACAGTACACACTGATATACACGATACCCACTGATATACACAGGGTATACACTGATACATACACAGGGTATACACTGATACATACACAGGGTATACACTGATATACACAGTACACACTGATACATACACAGTACACACTGATATACACAGAGTGTACACTGATACATACACAGGGTATACACTGATACATACACAGTACACACTGATACATACACAGTACACACTGATATACACGATACCCACTGATATACACAGGGTATACACTGATATACACAGAGTGTACACTGATACATACACAGGGTATACACTGATATACACAGTACACACTGATACATACACAGTACACACTGATATACACAGAGTGTACACTGATACATACACAGGGTATACACTGATATACACAGAGTGTACACTATTACAACAGGTATAACTATACACAAGTGTACACTGATATACACACAGTGTACACTGATACATACACAGGGTATACACTAATATACACAGAGTGTACACCGATACATACACAGGGTATACACGATACACACAGTACACACTGATATACACAGAGTGTACACTGATACATACACAGTACACTGATATACACAGGGTATACACTGATACATACACAGGGTATACACGATACACACAGTACACACTGATATACACAGGGTATACACTGATACATACACAGGGTATACACGATACACACAGTACACACTGATATACACAGGGTATACACTGATACATACACAGTTCACACTGATAAATACACAGTATACACTGATATACACGATACCCACTGATATACACAGAGTGTACACTGATACATACACAGTACACACTGATATACACAGGGTATACACTGATACATACACAGTACACAGTGATATACACAGTGTATACACTGATATATACACAGTACACACTGATATACACAGGTTATACACTGATACACAGTACAAACTGATTTACACAGGGTATACACTGATACATACACAGTACACACTGATATACACAGGGTATACACTGATACATACACAGTACACACTGATATACACAGGGTATACACGATACACACAGTATACACTGATATACAGAGGGTTTACACTGATAGATACACAGCACACACTGATATACACAGCCTCAATGGGATATACACAGGTTATACTTTGATACAGTTGAAACCAGAAGTTTACATACACTATATAAAAAGACACAAATGCAGGTTTTTCTCACTATCTGGCTCAGTTACACCAGTTTTGTCAGGAGGAATGGGCCAAAATTCCTACCAACTAATGCTACCAAACACTAATGAAATGAAAAGTAATAAAAATGCCTTAAAAATTCTCTCTCATTATTCTTGCATTTGGCAACTATAAATAATTGTGGTAATCCTAATTAACCTAAAATAGGTAAGGTTTATTCTGATATGTAAACGTCTGGTTTTAACTGTATATGCACACTACACACTGGTAGATACACAGGTAGGTCACTAAGAGATAGACACCTTATTAAGCCAGGTATATTCACTGATATTCACCCAGTACACAGCCAGGTTACTGAAATATACATTGATATACAAACTTCACACAGCTGGGTCACTGCAGTATATACTGATATACACATTGTAGTTGCAGACCGGTCAGTGTGCCCCTGCTGACCCATGTTGACTGCCAAAATAGACTACAATGGGCCTGTGAGCATCAGAACTGAGCCATATGGAGCAGTGGAAAAATGTGGCCTGGTCTGATGAATCCCAGCTTCATTTACTTCACCAGGAAAGTCAGATGCATGTGCTTCATCTACCTGGCAGAGAGTTGGCGGGGGCAGTGTGATGCTTTGGGCAATGTTCTGCTGGGAAACCCTGGCTCCAGACATTCATGTGGATGTTACGTTGATACATGTATACTGACAAATACACCCTGGCAAGTCAGTGAACTGGACAGTAAGCATAGAGCCGCACATGGCAGCAGTGAGGTGTATGATGACTGTGACTGCACACAACCACTGTGGTTTAATCAATGGTAATGACCGCTCAGTTTTACAGTAAAAATGGTGTCTTCCTACAAATTTCTACAGCAATCGAACAATCGATTTAAGACCACATCATCCGTATGTTACCTCAGTTATTGGCTGCACTGTGCATGCTCAATGTGGCACTACTTTAATATTCCCACAGCCAGGTTACCCACTGATACATATGCCTGCAGCTGGACACAAATCAGTTACATACATAGAGCGCAAATAGCTTGTGGCCAATTGGCTAACTTCTACCCTGACAAATACACAGATGCTCACAGGACACGTGGCCTGGTCACACAAACACTAATGCAGGCATCCAGCTGTTGGGAAACTACAACCCCCATCATGCATTTATATAATCTATAACAGTGGGCATGATGGGAGTTGTAGTTTCTCAACAGCTGGAGGGCCGCAGTTTGAGGATGACTGCACTAATGCATACTCATAAAACTCATGACCAGGTCACACAGAATAAATACTAACAGTTCTCAGCTAGGTAGTGTATTCTGGATTTATTAAGAGTTGACTCTGCAGGTATTACGGCCATAAACTCAAATGTTAATGCTTTTAAAGGATAATTGGATACTGAGCGGCGGATATATCCCTCACTGTGTACCCAAAAGATCATGGCAGGAGTGCAGCGGCAATACTCAGCTAGTTTATCCACTTAGATGCTGCTTGAATGGAAAATCTAAGGTGTTTGAGAGGGCTATCTTTCTTTATCCCATTTTTTAAATAGTTCACTATAATAAATACATACAGTGATACCGTATCATTAATTTACTCCAAAAGGCAGGTTCAGACACAAAATGTTGAGTACCAAATTATTTTTTCCTATAAAGAATAAGGGTGCGTTCCCACTGCACAGGACAAATAGCGGCCGGTATTTGTCCTGTTTTGTGGCCGTCCCCACGGCCGCGGGGGGGGGGCGGTTTACTCCGCGATGAGCGGAGAAAAGCCCTCCCCCTTCACATTGAGATGCACAGTTTCCCCGTCCGGAAACCGGACGGAAGATGGTGCTTGCTCACTGTTTTGCCGCCGACCACGGGCGGAAAAACCGCCCGACGGAAAACCCGTGGAGTGGGGACTGCTCCACGGGTTTTCCATAGAGCATCATTGTGCTCATTTTCGGACGGTTTTTCAGATGGTCTGAAAAACCGCAAACCGGCTGAAAAACCGTCCGAAAACCCGTGCCGTGAGGACATGCCCTAATGTTGATTGAAAAACTTTGTTCCAGACTTTCAGAAAAACCACATTTTTTTTCAAAATATTTTTATTCAAACTGCACATGGAAATATACATCAACCCCAGCATATATATATCAAAGAGAACAGAGCATAGTCCTTCAACATATGACTCTGTAGTTAACATGTGAAAGTCAAAACAGATACATACAAAATATAACATAGATATGCAACAAATCTCCATTGCAGGCATTTTTTACCTTTTCCCACCCACCCGTTTGTCCAACTTAACCCAGAAAACCATAGCCCAAAAAAAAATCCAGGCAATTAGCTTCCCATTTAAAATCCAGCACAGCTCGGCCGTCATGACAGTCAGCCGGAAAATCCACATTTTATAACACATATGTATTAATCAATAGATTTGTAGTTCAGTAAATACACATTAAAATACATAGACATATATGACAGTATGCGCAGGGAAATTTGTTCACATAGCACTCAATAAGTGCTATGATTTTACCGTATTTGCAGAGTGTACTTTGGTGCAATTACGTGCCATAGTACTCCCTGCAAATACATTGTGTGAACATAGCCTTATATACCCACTACCTAATTGTTTAAAGCCAATGGTCAGCAAGCACTTAAATGGGTCCCACTTCTAAGCTGACAGCAGAACTAGATATGTCCAGGTTTGGAGCTTAGACAACACCTATCACACATGTAGGGCACCTGCACAATTTTCTCATATGGTAAGGTATCGTTCACACGGCTGATTTGGGCATTGATTTCAGTCATATTGTGCGCCGTATTTGCGCTGCAGTATGGCTGAAATCCGTCCCGGTCATTACGGTAATCCACAGTTCTCATAGAGAACTATGGATCCCGTCTCTCCAGTCCGCTCGGCGAATCCGCCAAGCGGGGAAAAAAGTGACATGTCAATTATTTACGGCGTGTACGCACCATGAATAATGAGTGTCTATGGGGCCGGCGAGGTGTTGGCCCCCCGCCCCGCCCCCGCACGGCTGCCGGCGTAATTGCAGGGTGAAATCCGTCCCCGCAATTACGCCGGCAATCAGCCGTGTGAACTAGCCCTAAGTCTACCCTTGTTCGTATATATCATCTTGTTACTTTCAATGTATTTCAATTCTAAATGTCTGCCTAGTAGTGGTAAAATCACCTGTTTGCTTACATTAAAGGGGTTGTCTCACTACATTGATTCATCTCACCTCAGTCCTGTTTTCTTGGTTTCATTTTGAATTCAGGGGCGTTTATTGGTTTCTCCTGGCCTGCTGAGAACACCACATCTGTAGCTATAGCAACCAGTGCTGGCAGCCTATCAGGAGAGATCAAACAGGTCTGTAGCTATAGCGACCACAGGAGCTGATGCAGCCCATACAAGAGGGGATATCTAGGAATGGGTAGGACACTGTTAATGGACACATATTGCAAAGTGACTTGTTTTTGCAAGATCGTTAACATGAAAAGCAATCTTTGTAGTTTGACAACCCCTTTAAGTAATATGCGTAGCTCCACAGGCAGACTAGGATGCATATTTACCATGTGTTATGTAGGGAGGAGATACTGGAAGCTGAACTCCCCTAGTTTTAGAAACGGTCAAGTACACTCCTCAACAAGTTGACATTAAAGGAGTAGAAATCTCAGTGTCTTACAAAGTGTTAGAACATGACACACATGAGCTATATGTTTGCATTGTTACACAATCATTGATGAATTCATATATGCAATATGTATCTCTAGTTACCATTTATCATTTTATTACAAGAACACTCCTTTTTACTTATAGATGTGGCACTGACTGTATCGATGACTTTCTTACAAATTTCCTTTGAACAGTTCCTGACGAGGGCATTTATATTTCTTCCTGACCAGTCACGTTTTCCTTTTCCGTAGTACATGCAGGTTTGAATGCTATAACACTTTCTTGCTCTTGGTTATTGTACAAATTTTTCGCCTTTTTTTCCTTGATATGCTAGACTTTATTTTTATGTCATTTTTACATGTTTTTTAATATGAGGGAAAAAAACATTTTTAAAAAATCACTTTTTTAATTTATTTTTTTAACAGAAAAACTGCCACTTAAATAAGGGTGGGTCCACACTCCAATATTGCATATGCTGTGAAAAAGGTACCACACCGAATATCGTGGATAATACAGCAGACATAACCCAGCGTGGGCTATGTTTGCTCTATTTTCGGCAGCATTCGCATTTCCTGCGGAACACAGTAGTGTATTAGACTATGCTGGTGAGTTCTGTAAAATAAACGTATGCGCCAGTAAATAGAGCAAACATAGTCCATGTTGGGCTATGTCTGCTCTGTTATCCTCCATGGGGCCACCGCGACTGCGTCATGGTACCTTTTTTTCATGGTACCCCGCTGGATACCTGCGCCATATGCATTATCGTAGTATGAACCCACCCTAAGTTTTGTAAATGTGCCACTTTTCCATCACATACATTATATTTTGGTGATATAAAGTTTAACGGTCGTATGGGGCGGGGCTAAAAGTTGCGATTTAGGCTGTTAGTATTTATTTTAACATTTAATTTTGTGTGTGTTTTTTTTTCTTACTTTCTTCTACATATTGTGTCCTCCATAAAGTCAGAAAAAGATCTTTGGGGGGCATTTTCATATCTGTTTTCTTTTTTTTGGGGGGATTTCCCCTGTAACTGAGTGAGGTATGGTAAGACCCAGCAGCTCAGGCAGTTACTGAGATCTGGCAGTCATGTGACCATCAGTGCCGCAGGAAACCAATATAGTGCTGTATATACAGCGATTAAGAAGCCAGTGATGGTAATAAACCATTCCTGTCTTCTGAGTGGAGAGCCTATGTATCTCTGATAACCAGCTCTCCACTCACGCAGCTGTACAATTAGTTTACAGCTGCGCTCTCTGCATGGACGTTCCAGAACATCCGTGCAGATATAAACTGCCACCACCCAGATGTTTGTAGTCAATGGGCAGTCGGCAAGTAGTCAAAGGAAAGCAAAGTTAAAGGGCTTGTCTGGTTGAATAAAATGATAGTTAAATGTGGCAAGGGTGGGGTGAAAAAGGGAATCTTACTTCTTAAGCCCTAGGACTGTAGCTCCAAAGCTTGCAGGGATCTGCTTCTCTTCACTTTTGGGTTCTCACCCTGACACACAGGAGAGGCTTAGAGTATGTTCACACGGCGTGTTGAGTCCATGTGAACATGCGCTTTTAGATACGTGTTTGGATCCATCTGTTGGACCCTAAACAGACCCAAACACGCATCTAATAATGAGCAGTGTGATTTACATTGCTTTTAACTAGAAACACGCATTGGCGTTCACACGAATGATCACTGATGCGTGTTTCATTGCGTCTTTCGGATCCGTGCCAGGAATTGACATGTCAATTCTTGGTCCAAAAGACGCGATCCTGCTGCAGCCAAAATGCATCCAAACACCCAGCTGCAATGTGTTGGATCCATTTAGGATCCTATCAACGCTGCGTTTTTGGATGCGATTTTCGGATCCAACACGGATCCAAAAATGCTGTGTGGACGGCCCCTTACACTCCATGCATTCGCTATCACGCATGAGCCTCTACTGTGTCAAGACGAGAACCCAGACATGAAAAGGAGCAGATACCTCAGGGCTTTGGAGCTATAGTGGCTGGAGTCCAAGAGGTCAGTATCCCTTTTTTCTATTTTTCCCCACCTTGCCCCTTTTTATTATTCAGCCAAACAACCCTTTTAACATTCTGAGTAATAAAGGACTTGTGACACCTCCTGACATGTCTGTTTCAGTAAATCCTTGTGTTCCTTGTGAAATAACAATTCTGGAGCATCTCCTCTTATAACTCTGGGTTGTGCTGTTCCTCTTTTATTCTTCCTAGAAATGTATTACTGAATCTGTCAGATGGGTGTTACCTTTCCCAGTTTCCAAAGGGGTGTGTCCCTGCACACATTGACTCTGCCAGTGCTGATTGGACAATGTCATTCTAGGCAGGGACACACCACCAATTGATAAAATTCCAGCTGGCAGACCAATTGGTAAAATTCCAGCTGGCAGATTCAGTTAACAACTAAAAGGAATAACAGAGGAATGGCACAACTCAGTTATAAGAGAAGATTCTCCAGAATTGTTATACCATCTTTTCGTGGATACTTATACCACATCTCGCTGGAGAATTTAATATGTTCCCAAACTGCCTTTTATTTCAATAAAATACATTTAAATGGGACACCAATGATCTTCTAAATGTCAGAGGACCTTTTAATCAAGTAAGATACTGCTCATAATGGTGAACCCTAAAACGAGAGGTGACAACCTTCTCCCCCCATCCACTCTTCAGCTGCTGGAAGTCAATGTAAGGGCCGGTTCACAAGGCTTATTCTAGCCGTAATTGCGGGACGGATTTCGCCCGCAATTCCGGCTTGAATAAAGGGCGGGCGGGGGCGCAGCTCCCCGGCCCCATAGACTTCCATTATCCACGGCGCGTATTCGACCGGGATCATGTGCATGTTACTTTCTCCCCGCCCGGCGGATTCGCCGAGTGGCGAGGAGAGACGGAATCCACTGTTCTCTATGAGAGCTGTGGATTACCATAATGGCTGGGACGGATTGGAGCCGTACTGCAGCGCAAATGTACCAGGAGATACATCTTACATGACATTTTAAAATGTTTGCCTTCATCATAGTGCATTTGAAGCATTCCTTTCATGTCCCACATAATGGTGTGTATTCAGGAGAGATCTACACGTTCCATTTGTCACATGTTCAAGGACGTCTTGTCAGTGGGAACTGAAGCTAGCGATCCATGGCACGGTGTTGTTTAAGTCACAGAAACCAGAAATTCTCATTTTTTTCATCCTTGAAACCTGATCTGCCAACTACAGAGAAAGATAGTGAAAAGATTGCCCCCTTATGCAAATGGCTACAGAAATTGTGAGCTATGGGTGCTCCGCCCTGTGAAGACAAAGGTCACTTTCACTGCTTGTTATTACCTGATCTTGATGTCCTCTAGAAGTCATACAGTTCTACATGAACTTATTTTGCTAGCCACATTATTGGCTACAGAACAGCACATTCTGTCTGTTCTGGATCAGACTTGTGTTTTTTAGCAATCACATTATCCAATGTGAGGATCAGATGGTTGTGCTATTTATATCTGAGTACATTATTGTGTCTCCAAAAACAGTTATATAACTTGAGTATTAGATTGCTTAAGTGTGAAATAGTATCATTCCTGGCAGGTATCTCAATTTATCCCTGAATTCAACCAGCGTTTGAGATGAAGATTGTTCAAAGGCTTACATGTAACATGTCTACCCTAAAAAACCATTAAAGTTGCAAATATCATTTATATGTATTCTTGCATCTTCTTTATATCTGTATTTTTAATAAGATTTAACAAAATAATGGAGAGAAAAACTATTTGAACCTATAATAAGACGAGAGATAGGTAAGCATAACATATTCACGGCTTCTTCAGTGAAGTCCATTAATGTGTCCTCTCAGGTGACACCTGACAAAGCAAACTGGAGAAAAACAATAAAAAGTATACAAAATGAAATTCTTTCACATAATAGATATAAATATATATATATAATATATATATATATATATATAATATATTAATATATAGTATATATATATATATATAAATATAGTATATATTACAAATAATAATCAGCAACCATGAACATCGTGGATCCATGAATGTGAATTCATCAGTGTGAGGGGATCGTAGGGATCGGGGGAAGAAGTTGGGTGGTGATAGGAAAGGGAAGTATGGATGAATGTTCTATATAAGCACAATGGGAAATGTAGGAAGGTATATGTATGTGTGTGTGTATATATTGTAAGGTGGCAGCTGGGAAGGTCCGTAATGGTGTGTATATCCCAGCTAGGTTTCCTGCCTACACATGGCGAAGAAGTTAATAAGTTATATGTCCAACCAAGGTTACTTGCCCTTTTGTGAGTAAAGAGCCATTCGTTTTTTATCATTTGTCAGGCACAGTAAGTGGTTGGTAACCCGTTGCCCGTTAGATATGTTGCTTAGCCAAACCTGGGTATGCTCTTATCTGGGAGTAAAGAAAGTTGTTGGGTGGGTGCTTACTCCCCATGGTTCAGGCCATGGTTTAGCTGGCGATTTATAATCAGCTAGTCAGCCAGACCAGGACAGGGGTTTCTGCTCGACAGGTTTAAGGAGAATGAACATGGACAGAAACATCCTGGAGATATCCAGGAGCTTTCATACTGTCAGTTGATGACTACAAGGTGTAATGAGGAAAACTACATTGTGTGAGTTAGCACTCAGAGGAGAGCAGGTTGTTTTTATTTGTATACTAATATCCCCGATTATTGCTTGCAACACGTTGTATTCTGTAATACCTGTTGTGTCAATAAAACCGGGAGGTACCTGTGTTTGAACCAAGAAAACCCTTTTCTGTGTCAGTGGTCTACCATTGGACTTTACTGGTGATCCCAAGCAGCGCGACCGCTATAAAATATATAATATTATATAATATTATATATTATATATATATTATTAATATATATATATATTATAATAATATATTGTGTGTATAGTATAGTGTGTTCTGTTTCAATTTTTCATCATGACACTGCCATCATGTGATTGGATGAGCAGATGACACGATAAGGCATTTAAAGGGGTTTTTCCAAGAGTTTGAAAAAGAAAAACCGCCCCTACCCGATGTACCAACTGTGCAAAAAGAGAAAATTGGCTATACAATACATGGAATCCACTAAAGAAGCATTTTAAGTCTATCTACAACAATACATGAAAAAAAAGTTGAGATTCCTTAAGTTTCACTATGTTATGAATCAAAAATGCTTTAGCTTAAGCTTTAAGCTTACAATGGTATCTCAAGGCGGGGGTCCTACTTCTATTCCCTCACTAGAGGCCAAAAATCAGACTTCTCATTGGGTCAACCGACCTCCCATAAATCCAGAGAAAAATTTAAAAACGCACCAACCCTGCAAGCAGACAGGCCACTGATATAACAAACCCCTGTGGAGGTGGGTGCGGGGTGCAAGAGACCAAAATGGAGGCAATCCTTTCCTCCCTATATAGTTTAAAAGCAATATATGCCAAATACAACGTATAGTTTTTACTGCACAAAAGAAAACATTTCGAAACAAACACAATGTTGAACCTCCTGGGTGCCATGGACTTGGCTGGCGGCCATATGTATATTCACGCATTCCAATAACCATGCACACCAGCTGCTAAAAGTTCTATACAATACATGGAAACCTCTAAAAGAAGCATTTTTTATGCTATCCTACAAAAAATGAAAAAAAAAAACTTTGAGATTCGTAAGTTTCACACGTTTTTTTTTTGATCAAAAATGCCTTAAGCACCCCCGTCTTAGCTCGGGATCCTTCAAGGCGGGTGGTCCCTACTCTATTTTTTTTACGAGCCAAAATTCAAGACTTTTGTGCATAACTATACGTTGTATTTTTGCATATATGGGCTTTTAAAAACTTATATAGGGAGAATGGGATGCTCCCCATTTTTGGTCTCTTGCACCCCGCTTCCCCTTCCACAGGTTGTTATATCCGTGCAGTATTCTTGCAAAGGTTGGGTTCATTTTTTATTTTTTCTCCTCTGGAGTTATGAAATTTCTGTTGACCCAATGAATAAGTCTGATTTTGTGGCTCTAGTGAGAGGTAAGAATTTAGAGTTAGGACCCACCCGCCTTAAGAAATCCGTTGTAAGCAGGAGGGTGGGGCTTTAAGCATTTTTTGATCAAAACGTGGTGAAACTAAAATCTCAAAGTTTTTATCATGTATTATAGATAAGCAAAAATGCTTCTTTTAGAGTTTTTAGTTTCTCAGAGAGAGATGAGCGTTGCCCGAGATCTCAGAGCGTGGCATGGTGTTGCCACTGGTATTGTGAAATGCGTGTATATATATATGCCCCGCATCCAACCAGTGGCACCCAGGTACAAAACATTGTGTTATTCAGAAATGTTTCTTTCATTTTGTGCAAGAACCTATAGGTTGTATTTGGCATATATTGCTTTTTTAAACTATATAGGGAGGAATTGGACGCCTCCATTTTGGTCTCTTGCAAACCCGCCCCACCTCCCAGGTTTTTGTTATAATCAGTGCATATGCTTGCAGGGTTGGTGGCTTTTTTATTTTTCTCTCTGATTATGGAGGTCCGTTTTGACCCAATGAGATATCCTGAAATTTTGGGCTCTAGTGAGAGTAAGAAAAAATAGAGTAATGACCACCCGCCTTAGATCCCCTTTGTAAGACAGGGGTGGCTTAAGCATTTTTTTGATCAAAAAACGTGTGAACTAAGAATCTCAAAGTTTTTTTCATGTAAAAGAGAAAATGAACCCATACTTATCTCATCACTACCACCACCGTTCCAGTGCTGCAGGATCTCCAGCGTTCTCCCCGATCCCTCACTAATGACTTCACACTCATTCATTCATTCATTCATGGATCACATGATGCTGCAACCAATCTCTGTCCTCAGCAGTCACAAGCCTGCATATATAGCAGGTGACCACAGAGGTCAGTGTTTGAACTGCATGCAATATCCATATACCATAAACTTTCACGGATCCCCCCAAATTCACAATTTGATAACGAAACCTCCTTTGCGCCTATAATATCTGGCACTGGCTCCCTCAATGAGAGATTGTGTGAGTGGGTTGATTGTTTTCTCCATCCACTGAATAACCATGAGAACCTGGGCTTGGCTCAAGAGACAGTAAACGGTGGGGCTGTGACCACATTTCAAAATTTGATGTAATTCCACAATAAAACCTGGCTTACATGTGATGTATATTCATTGTATTCATGCTTACCACACAACAAAAGCATCACAGCACTTGATTATCATCTATACAGCTTTAGTGAATATACCGAGGAACTTATGGGAAAACTACCTAGATGTGGCAGTATAGCACTCCAAATATATTTTTTTTCCAATTTACTACATTTTTTTTTAGTCTATTTACAGGTACAGGGGAAACAGATGGGGGCGAAATGTTTGCCCTCACTGGCAAACTTGTACATGTCATGGTGGGAGTCGGGATACATTTTTTCAGTCCACAACCCATTTTGTTAGGATATGTACTGGTTTGGTTGATTCATTGATGATATCCTTGTTGTATGGAGAGGAAACACAATAAACATGGCATAATTCATCACATATTTAAACAGCAATGATGCTGATCTTAGTTTTACATACAATAGCGATAAAACAAAACATAATTTCTAGACATTACATTGAAAGGTGATACAGATAAAGGTATGGAGATTTCTTCACTATACCATAAAAACCAGCTGGAAATACTATACCACATGCCAAAAGTCATCATCCAAAATTTACCATTACATCAATTCCAGTAGGAGAATTTAAAAAGATCAAAAGAGCGTGTTCTGACATAGATACTTATTAAGAATGACTTGGAACCTCAAAAAAGATTATCCGGGAGAAAATATCCTAACTGGATGCTGAAAAAATTGTTGCATCAAAAAACAGAGACAATGTTTTAAAAAACCAGAAATTAAATAACTCCAATGAACATTCATCTATCACGATTTATGCACGTCATAGCCAGCAGTACTATCAAGTAGTCCAAATCATCAGAAATAATCTACCCATTCTTTATCAGGACAAAACATTAGCGACTATTTTAAACAAGGGGTGTAGATTTGTTACGAAAAAGGCAAATCACTGGGATTTATACTATCACTGAGTCTCTACACAGAGAAAATAACACCTAGGGCCACATGTATGAAAACTGTCTAGGTCTAAAATTCACATTGTTGTCCAGAGCAACCAATCCGAGAGCCCATTTCATTTCATATCGTGATCTGGAAAAATGAAAGGGGAGCTCTGATTGGTTGCTATGTGCAACAGGGCGAGTTTTAGACCTAGAAAGTTTTCATACACGTGGCCCCTAATGTACAATGGTCTGTGACTACAGATAATTGAATATGCGGACAGAACCACTGTAATTTTTATAATTATATGAAAACAACTAAATCAATAGAACCATTGCATCTATCGACTAAGTATCCCACAAACAGCCACATAAATTGTAACAAGACCAACTTTGTTCTAAGTTAATTGAATCAACATCGTGCTTGGCCTTTTATTATGTCCGGCTTGTACAATTCCGTACCCTTTTGAAAAAAGCACATTAACGAACATATCTCAGACAGCGTAAAAATTGTCCATACTCAACTTTCAGGTGCTTCGAAATATTTCTCTACCATCCATAATGGCAGTCTTGTCTCGTTCAGATGCTATGGCATCTACCGAGTCGGACTACAGCCGAGAGGCGGCGACAGAAAAACTTCTCTTGCATAGAGAAGCATTCTGGATATGGAGGCGAAGTACTAGATATCCGATGGCATGAACTTCAAAAATGATCTTTTATATATTTACTAGTATATATTTGTCCTAATATATTTTTTCATGAACCCTTTTATTTGATATTACACATTTATCTTCGCTACAGTCAGCTTCAAAGGCCTTCTTTTCATCACATTTATTAAATATACTGTGTTATGAATATTTGCTTTATAGTTAATATATATTGAGTATAGTATCCCATTTCTACTGAAAATATCTTAGATTATATGCTTCTGTATGTTTAAGTTTCACAGTACCTGCTTTGGCCTTGAGATTCCATCTATCATCTATGCAGTTAATCTGATTGTAGTATGTACCGAAATACCTTTAAAATGTGTTGCACTATCACAGTTTGTTTAAGCTATGACTAAGGTGAAAATGTTCCACACTGTTTGGTTTGGATCCCGTTTTGGAATTCTGAAAAATCACATCCAAAATCGCTAGTGTTCAATCGGAACCAAAACGCATCGAAACAGGCAGGTACAATGGTTTTTTGGTTGTGTTTTTGACCTGCAGTAGGAATTTCGCACCCTATAGGTTTTTTTTAAAATAGGGGCATCTGCGCGTCAAACAATCAAGAAAAGACAATTCTTTGAACAGATTCCAAATAAATACAACAATCAATAAGGACGCATGTACAACACACATTGGCGATCACCACCTCCGAACACCAATGCCTGTTTTACATGATAGTAAAATGTAATCACACAACTGCACATAAGTTTAGATTGCGTGTTTATTGGGTCCATTTATGGTCCCGAAATTACAGATCCAAAACACCGCCATCAAAAAAACGGATCCAAAATCGGAAAATTCAACCACTTGTTGTGAACATCACCCTAAGGTGTGCTGTTAATCCAAAAACGCAACGGCCAATTTTTACTGTAAACCAATTTTTTTTAATATGAAATCCCGGAAATACAAGTTGTTTATACTTCTAACTGGTGCTTGCTTTTTATCAATGCAGTATCATCCTAGATTCATAAACTTGGCATCACCAGTGAGGGTCCTGGGGAGGACACTAGAGTTCTGGCAACGCTGGAACAGCACTGATGGGAGAGGTAAGTATGGCTTAATTTTCTACTTTAGCATAGTGGGAGGTGGGAGGAAGGTTTTTGGTTTTTTTTAAGGGGTTGTCTCACTACATTCTTGAGATTCCTTCCATTACCCTCAGTACCTTATTTTCTCATATTTCATTCTTTCGAATTTGAATACGGGGCAATGTTATGCTGGCTTCCTACTGGCAGCACTAGAAGCCAGGTCTGTATCTATAGCAACCCATTGCTGGGGCACCTATCAGAGTAGATCAAACAAGTCTGTAGCTATAGTGACCTGAGGAGCTGATGCAGCCCATACAAGAGGGAAATCTCTTCAGAATAGTTTAGGACACTGTATAATGGACATATTATTGCAAAGTGACTTGGTTTTTTGCAAGATCTTTAACATAAAAAGCAATCCTTGTAGTGAGACAACCCCTTTAAGTCTTGAAAAACCCCTTTAAATATGTAGTTCAATAGTGGGAGACTTGACACCTAATTGTTTATACTATAGAGGACAATGTGGCCCATACCCAGCAGCCGGGAAGTGGAGGAAAAAGGAAAATGATGCCACACCACCAGCTCACAAGTGTAGCAGAGAACGGCTCCTGCTTACAACTTAGGCAATGTTTCACACGGCTTTAATCAAGCCCGTAATTGCGGGAACGGAGTTTCCGCACACAGTTTATGGCCTTTGAATAAGGGTCGGGGGAGCTGCCCCCGCCGGCCCCATAGACATTGATTTATTCACGCCGCGTTACGCGCCGTAAATAATGGCGAGTGCATGTCACTGAGCGCGAGCGGCGCGCGCGCGCGCGCGTCGTGTTGCAGATTCCCACACACACACACATGGACGCGGAGACTCTACCGGAATCCAATGTTTATGCTTTTTAAGAGAACACATGGATTAACAACCGTACAATGACACTTGGGAAAGGAACGGATTTGGAAGCCGTAACTGCAGCGCAAATTACGGCGCACAATACGGCTACCCCCGCCCAAATCGACACGTCACACCACAAACATACAGCCCGTGTGACGAGTCCTCTTAAACAGTCAGCACCCACATCAGGTACGTTAAAGCCGTCAATCTTGGCCAGTAAATCAGGTGGAGGAAGGATTGTCTCACTATACACCACATCCACTTTTTCCCTAACCCCCTGCCACTCCAGCAAGTCCAGCAAGGGGTATATTATTTGTAGTCCCCTCCCTGGACAAAAGCTCTATCTTTGAGCAAATTCATTCTTTATAACTCTCACCGTCCGGGGACAGATTGTTTTTATAGTGCTAACATATGAATAATGATGTAAAAATGAAGAGGACAATTCATTTTCCTGTGAACGAGAAAGTACCCAAAAGTATTGATCATTTCTCAACAATGGTTTAATATTTTAGCTGGTGTGGTGTTTCTGTGTTCTCCACCACCTTTCTTTTCTCCCTGTTGTCACTCGTCCCTACCTAGTTCTGGGCGCCAAACTTGAACATGTTCTGTATGGGCCATCTGTATCTGGGCAGAAGCAGCGCGTATTTTTTGTTTTATAATAGTCAGCAAGTCCAGCTTGTAATGGCCTGTTTTCCTTGCTTTGTAGCTAATTAAATTAGACGACGCGACGGTAAGCCGGATACTCCCTAAACGTCTTACAACATTGGCAAAATGAGAGTATAATAACAGGCGTCCCTAAGTTCGCGCCCCTGTAAAAGCGGGCAAACACATGATGGGTACCAAGGCAGAGCGATGAGCGCGCAAAAGTTAAACATAGTTGTCCCTTTAATTCAAACATTTTAAAAAAAAAACTTACAAGTAGTATTTACGGTACAAGTTCATGTCTCCAAACAGGGTATGGTACTAGATTCCTAGACCCCGACCGAACGTCGTTTGAGAGATCCAAGTGAAATCTTAGTCCGGTCTGGTCAGAATATGTTTTTTTTTTGGAGTCCAGTAATTATGGACGTGCTGAGCAGAATTGGAAAGTGGAGTTTGTAATTACTCCACTGAATGTCAGCAAAACGAAAAGCTGAGTGGACTTAAAGAAAGAGTTGCCAGCAAGACTGCAGCAAGTTTTCGAGCCGAAATGGCAATCCAGAGTTTTCCTCCTGCCCACCATAATTTTTTTGAGTTGATTTAGCAAGTTAGCAGTTTACGATGCATTTTTTTAGCAGTGATATACCACCTAACTAGTGTTGTGTAGACCGGTCATTCACGAGTTTCCTTATGGCAGAGGGCGTAATTTCATGCTCTTGGGCCCTAGTGCAAAAAAATGTAATATTGGGGCCCCCCCACCTACCATGCGCCTATTTTAATAATAGTGGTGATTTCTTGTGTGGGCCAAAGGAACCTTTTTGGGCCCCTCAGCTGCAGGGCCCCGTAAGCGACTGCTACCGCTGCACCCCCTGTAGCTACGCCCATGTGTTATGGGTATAAAGACTCAATAAAGTATATTTTATATATTGTAAGTTAAATTTGGTTAGCCTAAAAAAGCACGATGGTCTATTTCATTCATTCCATGTGTATTAGGTCTTCCCTTATGTCCCTGTTAGCAGCACAATGATGAGGATTTATCTGTCCTGAAAAGTTATGTAATTTTTAATGAGCATGCTAGCCTATAAAATATGGTCCCGAAAAACCTCCCCTTGTGTTATTTCCTGCCCTCCAGGATGTATAGCAGGTAGTTACAGGTTCAGACCAGAGGTCCTTACGCAAAACAATATAAATCAGTCATCAACTGACCCATTCTTTCTCAAGAAGCCTCAGGAGATGAAACCATTAGTTTTTTTGACATTCCCTTCTTGACCTCAGTAAGATCCTTAGAATCCACTTGGACAAGACATTTACATTCAGGAAAGTATTTAACTTGTTGGTAACCTTCCCTAGAGCCAACAAAGGTTCCAAGGCTTCAAAAGCCACCATCTCCGATGATTATAGACACCATCCTTCATTCATGTATAGCTGAAGGTCTGGATTCACCTCACAGCTCCTGAGTCCATTCTGCTTACCCATCGGAAAAACCTTGGTCTTGGTCAAACAAATATGAATTGCTATCTCCCTATCATTACCGAACACATTCATTTGGCACTACAGAATTTAGGAGAGATCTCAGAAGGAAACTGCTTTTGAGAGGTCAATTTTTGAGAGCAGTGCATGAGGTCCCTCCCTATCTGCTTGCTATATCCCCATCATTGTGCTGCTAACAGGAAAGTAAGGGAAGTTTTTGATTTAGAATTGTTTAAATCTGTTATTAAAAAAACTAGTCCCCCTGTTCCATCAGAAACAAGTCGCCTCCCTCCCTAAATTAGACAAGCTGCAGTACTAAAACTAAACACAAGGGTGGTAAATTTTTGGCTGTATTTTATAGGTTAGCACGCTCATTAAAATTCAATTTGCCTTATTCAGTCGCCAACCAGCAGACCACCGAATACGAAAAATCCCCCCATCATTGGAGGCTGCTTGACGTAATAAAGGAAAAACAGATTTACATTTTTAACAAAAACTTCTCAATATCAAATCCTATGTCCTTCCAAAAGGATTGTTAGTTTCAGTTTTTAAATTTATCATGGTGGCTCATGCTATTTTTTCATACCAATTCCTTGAAAGTTTGGTTTACTTTAAATACAATAATTCTTTTGGTGCAGATAATCTTCAATCCTAGGGCCCATCCCTGTTTTTTTGCTAAACCATGCCCCATACCGTGCCTCCTCTTATACAATAAAAGGGGGGTAGGACATGTAAGCTAGTATTTTTGGTAAAAATTGTGCCATAATTCTGCTGTGATTGCCATGTCAAATTTGCACCACTGTTTACTGTATTACTACTATGTAAATTTCTCATTCATGGAAAGTAAGTGATAGTAAGACTATGGTATCTGTATTGCTGGCCATAGTGGTTATTATTACCCCAAAAAAAACCCCCTTTTCTCAAAATAGCCCACAACTCAAATTGAAAAATAAACACAATATGAAAAGATTTTACAGATAATGGAAAAAAAAACATTCAACTAAGTTTGGAACAGACAATATCCCAAGTTTTTTCATTTCTAGTGCTGTTGCATTGCAGTAACTGAACTCTGGCATGTCCTATCTAATTAGTAGACTGAAAAGATTAGCAAATATCTATTTGATTATTATGTTTTACAATAATAAAGATAAGGTGTTAACTAGAGAGAAACAATGAATAATGCTGACCTACCATAGACTTTCATATCAGAAGGTGCAGAGCTCAGCACAGGAGAGGACACATGTTTATTTCACTGGGGAACAAAAAAAAATATTATTTTTGTGCCTAGAAATTTCAGACTTATTCTGGGTATTTGAGTGCTGCTGAGTCCAAAATATCATCCATTTATAGTTTCTCCAGCAGCTCTAGATTTTTATAGATGTTTTTGGTTACATTATTCCGCATATTTGGTCTTGTGATTAGCTTATAAATATGTAGTGCAGAAGAATACAATTTGAATTTGCTCATGCACATTCATGTTTGTGTTTGCATGTGCATTAAAGAATGACCAGCACCCGGTAGGGAAGAGTGGTGCTGGTGGAAAGGGGTACTTTGCAAAACCCAAAAACATTATAACATTTGCAAATCCACCACAGCACCCACAAATGCTTCATAGGTGTTAGTTTAATCGAGAGAAAATTGTTTGCACGTGTATATAAAATACATTGTCAAGGAAATTGGACAGTGTTATATTGTACATTAAATGTTTACATTCCATACAAAAATGAAGAATGGTACATAAGGGTAATGTGGAAATCTTTTTCCTTGATGTTTTTCGTCCAGAAGTAGACCCTTAATCAAAGGGATCAACAACGGTTGAATAGAAAGAGATAGTGATAAATGATAAAGAGTAAGGTATGGAAAGTACCAATTCTAGCGGATACATGTATCAGTGTAAGATGACCAAAACATCTTATTTTGTATGGAATGTAACATACACTGTATACCAATGTCCCTGATAAACACTGTATTGTGTTACACAATGTAAAAACAATGTTGTCATGATAAATATACCTTTTGAAGCATTATTGAGTGCTGTGGATTTGTAATATTATTTGTTTGCATATGTTCTAAAACCTATATCTTTTCTGTTTCACATGAATTTCCAACATTTCTTTAGTACAATATTGAGTGACTGCTACTTTCAGCAGCATATACTTGCTGAATATCACGTTATACAATATACTCTTTTTATACACTTACTTTTGTGTCTATCATTTATTGCACCTAACCTTTCGAATCTAACCCAGTAAGAGGCTGGATTTGTAAATAAAATACAGTATATAATGTTTTGTAAAGACACCATATTTTATTTATGATATTTAAATGACTATATATATGGGATAATACAGTGGAATTTCTACATGAGAACAATGTGGTGTTCCATTTTCAGAATCAAGCCACCCAAAACCATAGATTCTAAATGGTTATTTAAACTTTTAAGGCACTAAAATGATAGTATTCCCTCAGTGTTTTTAATTGGAAAATGGGGGAACTCTGCAAGCAGTAGAAATAAACAACCACGAATAATGAAATCCAGCCTACTTCATCCTTAATTCTATCAACATCTGATGAGGGAGAGGAGGGAGGTCTCTATAGACATCATATTTACTTTAGTGTGATTTTTCCCCTGTGCTTTCATTGGTGTTTTTAACTTTTTTTTTTTTTTATAAAATGCTGTGGACAGATATTACTAAAAAATCCATGGCACATTACTGAAAAGTCTAAATACAAAGGATAGCATTTAATCCAAAAAAAAAAACCTGTATAAAACAGAAAGACGTCCCCCCTTTTGTTTTGCCCATACAACCAATTCAGCAGCTCAGCTTTAATTTCTTATGCTGTTTTAATTTTTCCCTATTTAGACTTGTTCTGTTTTTCACAGTAAAGAGATATACTACAACCAACAGCATAAACATGGTCACCACAAGTATCATAAAGTCCTCATGAAGAGATAAGACCTTTTCATTTCAAACATTAAAACAAGATCCAATAAATAATAAACATGAACACTAGTTAATAGACGATACCTACAGTGGTTCATGGATACATTACAAAATACATAGATACATTTGGATAGGATGACAATAAAATATAAATTGTGTGAGAGAGGGTCCCCTCCCGCGATACTTCCCAAAGTGCGTAGATCCTCCTATTCCATCTTTCCTGTGCACCAAACTCCATCCATAATGAGATATCTAAGATGATCAAGGGATCACACAAATAGACACAAACTTACCTTATGGGTAGGGTAATAGGGTAAGTTTCTGTCTATATTTATGTGATCCCTTTATCATCTTAGATATCTCATATGGATGGAGTTTGGTGGACAAGAAAGTGATAAAGGAGGATCTACGGTTTTGCAGTATTGTGAGTCCACACTATTAACTATTATTATCCTATCCAAATGAGAGATCTTCTATATCTCTATATATGTATTGGTGTATCGATGGAACCGCGTAAGGTATTGTCTAAATTAAAAAAACCTAGTTTTCATGCTTATTATTTATTGGGTCTCACACATTTAAACTACTTTAACGTGAGAGCGAGTTTTAAACAATTGCGGCTTTGTGCGAGGGTTGCTAAAGGGGCTAACAGAGTTGGGTCCAAAAGTGCAAAAACGTGGTTATTATATACTCTATTTAATAGTGTGAATAATAGGAAATCAAAGTGGTTTTTTTGTTTGGTTTTTTGGTTGTGGGCTATTTGTGGTTTTTGGGAATTGTTACTACGTTGGGGGGGGGGGGAGGGGATGGTGTAAAGGGGGGGCATTGGGGTTCCATTATAGGAGACTGGGCGACTGTCCCTTCCAATTAGTCCTTGTTTTGCGCGTGCATGCTGCCTAACAACACTATCTGCTAAAGGGTACCTAAGTAAGGTGGCATTAATGATATGCCTGTGGTGTGGGCATGTCTAGAGGCATGGCCTGGTGTGATAACATTTATATCGGGGAAGGGGCAGTTGCCCCTGCTATCCCATGGGCCCTAAATGCTATGGTGGAAGGGGACGGCCCCTCGTCCCCTCTGCTACTCCCCATAAATGTAAAGTTTTTCTGTAAAAGATCTAGTATACAAACTTGATATAAGTGTAGTTGTGGGCTTTCCCATACAAGCATAACTAATTACACTCCCAGTGAACTCTCTCCAGCAATGCAGAAGAAAACACACACACACACTCTACTAATGGGAGAGAGAGTGTGCTGTGAGGGGACATGCTAGGGTAGGTTGGGGGGGTTCTCGGTCTATGACAAGGACAACTACTTTATTTTCGTGGCGTATTGTACTGGGGGAGGAGAGTATCGCTCTATCAGGCCCCAGAATTTTTTTGATTGAATATTAATGAGAGTTGGGATATTTTGCAGAATATTGATACTGGGAAGGGATATTATGAGGATGAATGATCATATTAGTGATGTTGGTGGGATGATGTTTTAATGTTGTTTGAGTTAGATTTTTTTTGGGGGGTTTTTTATCTTCGCGCGTGAGTTTTCCCATCAATGTGTTGTGTTTGTGTAGTACGGTTGTAGGCATGGCGATGTGTTGATCAGCACTGAATTGCACAATTTCCATCATAAGGTTCAAACCCTGGAGCATCCCAGGAGGGTGGTACTGAGGATGCATTATTGATTTCTAGAGTAGTGAAATTAGAGCTTTTATCTAGCATCATTGATGCTGTAATGATTGTAAGTGTTGGGGGGGCTGGGCGGCTTCAAGAAAGATGTTTATTTATATAGTTTATATTTGATGTGTATTATCACGGTATGAATATTATATACAGTAAAATATTTTATGTAACAGAACCAAGTAAGATTTTTCAAAAAAGTAATGACTCCAATAAATCCCATATTTATTGGATATCTGCAATCAGTTGTAAAGATGAAAAAAATCCTTAGGAAAATGTTAAACATGCATACAGAAAATTGTGGGGTCATTACCTGAAGCCATAATCCTTAGTTTTTGTAGGCTTATTTATATCACCCTAATTGTAAAATTTCAGTAGGAAAATTTTTTAGTGATGGCGAAAATATTAATCAGTATCACGGAAGAAAGTTTTCAAGGTCCTTTTTGTAGACCTCTGCAGACACCAGGTACTTGGTACCTGAACCCATTTTTTATATACCGTCCCTACCAATGTGATATTTTGACATAAGACAGGCTGATTTTTGCACATAGTTTTCTTTAAGTATATATATTTTTAGGTAATG
Source organism: Phyllomedusa bahiana (assembly GCA_025379985.1). Lineage (NCBI taxonomy): Eukaryota > Metazoa > Chordata > Amphibia > Anura > Hylidae > Phyllomedusa > Phyllomedusa bahiana. The sequence goes on from JAODAL010023496.1 coordinate 54,244, forward strand.
ATGTTTCTTTAAAGAGGTTTTCTCATTACATTCAAAACATAAAATCCATGGTTAGCAGACAACCATGGACTTTACATTTTGAATTTTTTGTGTGAACATCACCCTGTAAGTGGCTGTAGAACTTGCGTGACTATTTGGCGTTTTAAATCTCCATTTCTTGATCTTCAGCAAAATTATAATTTTTCCATTTTTTGTATCACAAGGCTTTTAATCCAAACAGGCCCCCCCCCCCCCCCTTTTTGTTTTGCAGTATCTCTGAATAATTCTCAAGCCTGCATCTCATTGGTCATAATTTACGATCTAATGGGGCCCATCATCTGGAGTGATTTTGTATGCCTTATCTTAGACTCAGGGAGCTGATCCCTCCATGGTACAAAAGACCTTTGTCCTTGAAGCTGACACAATATATAAAGGAGGTCTGCCAGATTTTTTTTTTGGTTTCAGAAAGAAAAATAACAACCCCCATATAAGAAACCCATAGAAACTTTGGTGACATCAGGAAAGCTCTTGTACCCAGTGGTATTTTGAGGATTACTCACATTGGTGTTGAGGTCCCCTAGAGTTCCCTTGGTCTTAACATATCTTCTCTGGCTGAAGAATTTATGAAACAGGGTTAATGGTTTGTAAGCTCCCAGTGAAGTGGTTTGTAAGTATTTACCTTTGTAAATACATATTTAGCAAATAACCTGTAACACAATGTCACACTATTACCTGTAACCAGTTTATTTATATAATACATGTTATCATTTTGAATCAATAATTGTATTAATATTCCAATGTTAAATAAAAAAAAAAAAAAAATTGGTGTTGTATCCTTGATTGACTGGCCTTCTTTAAAGCTGTATTCTATAACCAGTATTGGAAAAAACTTGTGCCAAAAACATCACCTTTTTAATTGGAATTTAATAAATGTTTTAAGATAAATGCTTCATCATGGTGCTGGATTCAAATAAGAAGTTCAAGAGGATATAACTGCTCTGCAGACCTCCTGCAATGGTCAGTCCCCCCTCATGATCGCCTGCATCGGCTATTCACCTCCCTCCCCCCAAGCTCCTTGAACCAGAACACAGAATTGGCATGTTAAGAACATTTTTTAGACAATGTCCCCCCCCCAACGGCAGTTTTTTTCAGCCGTTTTTTACAGACAGTTTTCTGTTTTGAAAGCCGCCTGTAAACCAACTGTCAAACTTTGTTATGGACCTCTATGGAAAATCCATGCAGCGGGTTTTTCTAGACCACCGGTGGTCCGAAAAATATTGAAAATGTTCATTCTTCCTCCCATTTTTTCGGGCGGAACATAAACCTGTCAATGCGAAGGGGTAGGGCTTTTCTCCACAAACTGCGGAGAAAAGCCACCCTCCTGCGGCCATGAAACGTCCCCAAAACAGAGCAAATACCGTCGGGGATAATCTGACCATGTTTTGCTGTTGCCCATGTAAATGTCCCCTTAAATACCTAGAGCCTGGAAAATAAATGAAAAAAAATAGGAAGAAATTGCCCTCTGCTCTCCCTCCTTACCCTCCTTCCTGGAAAAAGAGAGTAGAGTGGGAGGGGGCAGGAGTGCACTCTCTCACATTCGATTCAATCATTTTCAGGCCTCCTATGTATATAACTGTTTTAACACTAATGCAGTGTTTCTGTTTTACAAGTACTTTGTGGAGGGAGATGAAAATCGCAGGGCAATGAAAAAACTGACCACTGACATCCTCTCTGTGTATAAGGCTGTGTCATATGGAAGGGGGGGGGGGGGAGAGTGAATCTAGCAGACTTCATGCAGCATTTTATTAAACACAGCTCAGGGTGCAGTTGAAAGACAATGAGAAACACAGGCAGCAAGCAATTTTAACTTCATTTTAACACAGCTCATAGGGCAGAGAGGTGCAGGCAAAGCCCAATCACAGCACATGGGGTCCATGTCACATTCATGCTTGGGCATGTTTCCAAATGGGGGGTTTTGAAATGAAATATCAGTCCAGTCCCAACCAATCACAGTAATGGGGGGCGTTGGCCTGACCCTCTCTGCAGAAATAGCTCTAGACACGCACAGATTAGCTTCATAAGCTTGCCTATGCTAAATGAAATTTAGATAAATTCTTAAACCCAATTGCAAAAGTGCTTATTTTTGCTGTCAACATCATTACAGATATGATCTTTGTCGTGAGAAAACCCTTTAACTAATCATAGTAATGAAACATATCTTTTTAGGTGCTTCTCACCACAGTCACAAAAAGTTATAATTAACTCCCAATAAAACTTAAAGAGTTTTTTTTATTATAAAGCTTGTAAATTAAAAAATAAACATTTTCACCATCCTTCATTATTAAAAATGATGTACCATTATTATTTTAGCTGATACCTTAGAGATCCATAATGTACCACTCGTCTCTAAGGGATTCGTCCAGTGACGAGAGCTCCTCAGTCCTTGCCACACATGCTGAAACTTCACCTTTCCTTTCAAGGCATCCTGCTGTCAAATCTCTAGCCTGGGGTTGGGGGTGGGGCCCCCCTTTAAAAAAAAATTTTTTTTTATAATCAGAGATTATCGACAGAGCCAGATCCTAATACATCTTATTATCGACGCCCCAAGAAAGCTAAAAAGGGCAAACGTCCAAAAAACGACAAAGAAGAGGAGGGCGAAAACATAAGAACAAATGTAAGAAATTAAGACCCGCCAACTTTCAATTGACCATACTCAAATCGGAAACCCTAGACGTTCTGAACTTATCCACACCATCTTTAGATTCCAACCAAGAGAAATCATTGAAACTAGGACTCATTTAATGGTAATAACAAAACGTTTTATGCCTTTTTTTCAAATCTTTAAAGACCATTAAGCAAATTTATGAGAAATCTCACCATGAAAGCGACCAATTTCTGGGAGCATATGGATTGAGCCCGATGGATCCTGGGCATCAACAACGAATGATCAGGCACCTTGTATGAGGTTAAAATGAAATACTCTTCAAGGAACAGATTTGGCCGTTTACTTTTCCTTACGAACATTAACAACTGGCCTCACAATATTCCATTGAAACTATTTGCCAAGCTTCAATCCTTTATAACATCTAAACAAATCTAATAGGGACTTTCTATCCACGTACATGCTAAGGGTCACCGTTTTTTATGGAACAAATTCATGCATTAATGGAGAGAGATCTTCGCAAATTTATCTGAAGAGACCCCCCTCTTTGAACAATAAATTTCTGAATCTTTCAGATCAACAAACGTTGCCGCCTTAAATCTTTTTTTACATAATATTAAATTTGGTCCATTAAAATGGCTGACCAAAGCGGCTAAACGGTTTGTTTTGTTATGGACAAGGGTGACTATGTAAATTCAATGACTAAAATTTTATTATCTGATTCGTTTTTCTCCATATTTAAGATTGCCTAATGATCCGACCATTGGCAATTTCAGTCACAATTATAATAAAATTTTACAGGAAGGGCATGCTAGGGGATGTGTTGTCCCCTAACAAGAGAAGTTGACTATATCTCTGTGGAATTGAAACCCATCATGTCCATGCCTATCCCTAATATGGTCTCCCGAAAATCCATAAAAACAAACTTCACCTCCCATTCTCGACCTAAGTGTCCGGGATAGGGTTTCATTACTGGAGAGACTATGCCCAATGGGTTTGAACTCCTACCTATCCAGCCATTTGTCTGTATACAATCCTCAGGAATTACCTAACAGGAAATACTAGAGTGGTGTTTGAGTTTAAACATGATAAAATCATGTGGGAGGATGATATGTGCTGGTTCGGCAAAGTGACGCCGACTCATAAATATACCAGCAATCCACACCCGTTAACACACTGCAGGCTTTTACATTTTCATTTTGAAAAATTAAATTATCAACAACTCAGAAGATCCTTTTCCAATTTCAATAATCACAGTGGGTCCAATTTCTCTTAACACACAATATTCATTAGTACACACACACACTCAAATCACACAAACATACACACACACAACAACACTTGCGACGAGAGCGCCGCGAAGCGCGCGTGTGAAGTCTCCATGGGGCCGCCAAATGTTTCCCCTTCAGTAGCAACTTTGGTTGTTTGCATTGGTGGGAAGCACATCTAATATTCCTACTCTGATAACTAATCCATATTTGGAATATGTTTTCTGGTTACGGGCATAATACATCGACGACCTTCTGTTTATTTGGAAGGGGCATGTGTCCTGCCGTACACAGCTTCTTGGATTATCTCAACAATAACCCTTTGGGCCTTAGATTCTCGGGCAATGTTGAAAAACAGGAAATAAATTTTTTGGATCTCACCTTGATAGGCCATTAAACAACCAGATAGTCAAAACCAAAAGTTTCCGTAAAAACCACAGCCAGTAATACAAATCCCTGCTATTATCTGATTTTTCCATTTTTAAGAACACTCCGATTATCTTTATCCCCAGTAAAGGCGAAATAAATGCACAGAGCAAGACCCAATTGCAGTCTAGATAATGATTATTCTACAGAACAACAAAAACATCTGCAGAAGATTAAAAATCAGAGGCTATCCTCAATGGACCTTAGATAGAGCCAATGCAATTGTTGGAAAGAAAAAACGTAAACATCTTATAACTACAAATAAATCATATCCACAAAAACAATCTAAACCCACTTTAGTGTTGGATTCCACTCATCAATTTTCACACATTAAAAGAATCTTTTTGGAATATCTACCTATCCTCAGCCAGGATCCGATCTTACAATCGGTCCTGTCTGGGGGTTGCAGAGTGGTTAATAGGAAACCAAAAACGCTGGGCAGTCTTTTATCTCCTAACTACGTAACTACCAATATAAATAGGCCCACGTGGCTTAACACGCAGGGATTTTTTAGATGTGGCTCCCATCCATGCAGAACCTGCCAATATGTCTCAGTGACTAAGGAATTCAAAAATAGTAGCGAGTCTAAAACATTTCGGATAAAACATTACATTAACTGTAATTCTTGCTACGTAATTTATCTGGCCACATGCACATCCTGCCATCTTTACTACGTAGGCAGTACCTCTCGTAGATTGAAAACTAGATTTCTGGAACACTTGAATGACATCACTAGTACAGCTATACGCAATCGCTCCAGTTTGTCCCAACATTTTAGGGATGTCCATAATAAGTTCTCGGATCTTAAAATTATGGGCATTGACAGAATTCATAAACCATCACGCGGGGGGAGCATGGATAACCTCTTGCATGATCGTGAGGCATTTTGGATCCTCACTCTGGATACCACTCATCCAACCGGTCTTAATAGCAAAAAGGAAATTATGTTCCATTATTGATTATGATGTCTATTCTTAACTTAGTATAATGTGGTTGTTGTTTACCTTATCCGATGCGTTGTCGAACATATGTATGGATCGGTTCCGTCTGTCTCTATTGGAGTGACACCATTTCCATTGCCCATACTACGCACATAATCCTTTGTGCGCATGTCCTTGACGCACTTCCGTAATTACTCCGTGTGATCGGAAGTTCTGTCAGCATGGGTTTGGCGTCTCCAGCAACCGGATCTTTACACATGTGAGTCCGTTAAACTCTGTATTATTAACTCTATATAAACAATGTTTTTACATGCATGTTCTTGTTATGAGTAAGGGTGGTAGTACACCCGAAACGCGTTAACCGCATCCGGATATTTTTCCGGGGGGAAGCTACGTGTACATTTTAATTTTTGTACAATAAAGCCTTCAAGATTTTAATTTGGCCGGGCCGTTTGTCCTTTGGTGCTGTATTCATCTTTCCTTTCTAAAGCCCAGTATTGTATCGTGGACTCCAGGCGGAATACGTGCACGGACAACCCGGCAACTGGCATCTTTTGGGTGAGCTGGTACATTTTTGCTTTTTTTTAGTAATCACACACACTCACTGCTGAGGGAGTGTTCAACCCCAGGTGCTGTCATTCTACTCTTGTCCTCTATACTCCTTAGTAATTAGTCAAACAGTGCAAATAGATAAAAAGACAAAAGATACCTCAATGAGGTATGTACACTGAGAAAAAAAAAGTCCACATGTTTGGTCCCTGCAGGGATTTGAACCTAGGACTTCTAGGCAAGTAGGTAGGCTCCAGGTATTTAGGCCCTGGGTAGGGAGGCTGGTAGGTCCCAGGTAGGTAGGTTTGCCAGTCCCCAGGAAGCAAGGTTTGCTTCGGGTGGGTAGGTTGGTAACTTCTAGGAAGGGAGGTTGGTAGGCCTCACTTAGGTAGGTAGCCCTCAGGTACGTATGCAAATAGGCAGACCCCAGGTAGATAGGCCCCAGTTAGGTAGGTAGGTAGACCCCCCAGGTAGGTAGATGGGCCCCATACATACACTGTACACTTTTGGCCTGGGTCAGCTCATAGCAGCACATGGCTTTCAGTACCACCTGCATGCTGACGACACCAAACTTTCCACTCTTACCCAGATGTGAACTCTCTGCTCTCCCAGATTCCAGACTGTTTATCGTCCATATCCTTCATCTCCTAAAACTAAATTTATCATATTTCTACCGTTCCACCCTATCCCCCTCCAATCTCTGTATCACAGTCAACGTCTCTACACTCTCACTAGTCCTGCTAATCCACTGCCTTGGAATAACATTTGGCTCCTCTCTGGCTTTCAAACCACACATCCAAGCTCTTACCTTTGCGTGCCGCCTCCATCTGAAAAATCTCTCAAATCCACTTATTCCTTAACTTCGATACTACAAAAATGCTAGTCCATGCACTTTTAATTTCTCACCTAGACTATTGCAACATTCTTCTCTGTGGCCTCCCATCTAGCACTCTTGTTCCCTTCCAAACCATCCTCAACTCTGCTGCCCGTCTTATCCATCTCTCTCCTTGCTACTCCTCTGACTCTCCCCTTTGCCAGTCCCTTCACTGGCTACCCATTGCCCAGCGAATTCAGTTTAAGTTACTAACCATGACCTACAAGACTCTCCATAACCTCTCCCCTCCATACATCTCTACCTTAACCTCTAGATACCTTCCCTCACGCAATCTCCGCTCCTCACAGAACATTCCTCTCTGATGTCCTCTTATTAGCTCCTCATACAACCATCTCTAAGACTTCTCCCATACTCTGAAACTCACTGTCCCAACATATTAGACTGTTCTCTACTTTCACTAGCCTCAAAAGCAACCTTAAAGGGAATGTGTCATCAAAAAATGACATTGTTTAACTCACATTTTTATGCTAAACACATTTTTTTAGGAATTTTTTTATTTTTTTTTATTTTCCATATCCCTTTCAGTATTTTTATTAATAATTCTTAAGTCCTGCAGTTTTCACTTTGGCCACTAAGCCTAATAATCGTCTGACACTTCCTGCTTTTCAGCAGTGTGCTCATTATCAGTAAAAGCAGGGTCAAACTGAAAGGAGACACCATTGTGTACAGATAACACAGAATCCACCAGTCACAAGAGGAGAAGTCACAGCTCCCCCCTCCCCTCCACAGTGAAAACTCTCCTATACAAGTCTATGGGACAGAATCTGTCTTAGGAATCCTATGGGCATGAAGCTGCTGTAAAGTTATCTCTCTGACTGCTGTTAAAGCAGTTTCAAGCAAGAATGTCTTCCCCCCAATCATATTAGACGGCCGAATTGAGAAATCTACAATCAGGAAATAAAAATGAGTGGAAAAGAATATGGATCAGGGGCTTGATTTAATAAGTAAAAAAAAAAAAAAAAATTGGCGACAGATACCCTTTAAAACTCATCTCTTCCGGATAGGCTATTACCCACAATAACCCTGCTGCCACTACACCCCACACAAACATGTATACCCCCCACCTTCTGTCTCTTTTCTCCTTCCCTGTAGATTGTAAGCCTTTGTGGGCAGGCTCCTTTCTCCCTCTGTACCAGTTGTTAGTCATTTATCATCACCATTTTACTTGTTTCACATATATTACATATGTAACCCCCCTCAAATGTACAGCAACCTGGAGCTAACAGCACTCTAACAAATAATAATAATAATAGTAATGTCACGGGTGGGCCCGCGACCCCCGTCCCGGGTCGCGGGCACACCCGCGGTCTCCGCACTAGCGGCACCGCCGCCCGCATGTCGGGGTGGGCCGCTCACCCGGCCGGCCCGGCTCTCTCCTCCTTCCCCGGCCGCGCTCCTTTTGCTGTCTCTGGCTCCCGGCGGGCGCGCCCCGGAATTCTACGGCGCGGGCGCGCCGGCACTGCGAGATTTAAAGGGCCAGTGTACCGGTTTAAATTGGCTATTCCCGGGCATGCCCTTATTTAACCCGCCCCCTTTCCCGGGGGCTTTTCCGGTCTTTTTGCCATTGTTGCCCATGAGAAAGCGTTTTAACCTTGTTCCTGATTAACGGGGTCC
>JAODAL010023497.1:0-62576 GCA_025379985.1 Phyllomedusa bahiana
CAAAGATTGACCTCCATATTGTCTCCCTTTCCTGAATTTTCGTTTCATGGAAAATCACTGAAGTTTTGGAACGAAATCCCAGAGACTTTTTCCCCAGAGACAACGTGGACCAATAAAGTTACTTAACAGTGCCTAAATATGGACATACATCCTTTCCTCTCTTCTCACTGCCCCTTTTTATCTTATTTATTTATAAAAAAAATATGTTTTGTAATTTTTTGTTTTGAAAAATTGCTTGGAACATGAATGAAATCTGACCCAAACCCTGTGTCTGACTAAATTTTAATGGGGCCGATACTTTTTCCCCAATCGGATTTGGAATCCCGGGGGCAAACGGGTAAACCCCCCCAATTTTTTGGGAAACGACCCCCGACAGTGGTTTCTATATAGGGATTTTAAAAAAGAAGTGGTTCTATAAGTTTTTTCCTATAAAAGTGGTTCTATGAGGTTTCATAAGAAGTGGTTAAAAAGGGGATTTCTATAAAATTGGTTCTATAGGATTTATATAAGAAGGGGGGTTTTTTAAAGAGGATTTTTTTTTTAAGTGAATGCAAAAAGTGGACATCCAGCAAAAGGGCATGAGGTCTTTCGTGCTCTATACCCCAGAAAGCCGTGCACCCTCCACACGGAGCAGCCCACGCCGTCCACACGTGAAAAACAACTATGGGAAAGTTCTCAGCAATCCCGCCTGTAAACTGAAGTCTATTATTTCAGTCTGAATTGCATGCCCTTTTAAAACAACAAATATGTTTGCCAGCGGGCAGGGAGGAATGTGCCCCGAAATGCCACATCCAGCGCTGCGCCCCAGCTCTGTTTATCTGCGACCCGGCAGCCAGTGTAAAGGGCCCCCCGTAGGAAACCCCGGCACTCACCACAAACAGAGAAAATCGTCCCCACCGTCATCAATAAAAGACAAGCTACTCTATGGGAGTCGTCAAAAGGAGTTAAAGCTTTAAAAGGGTAGTTCCAATTTTTTTCATGCATTTTTAACCCTGGCACAGAAACGAGATGAGGTTTAAAGGTAAAGCTGACAAGGGGACCAATGAAACCCATGCGGTGGCTTATTCTTAAAACAAAGCAGGATTAAAAGATGATGGGTTTCATATCTTTTACTCGCCCAAACATTTAGGTTTATTCCAGTGGGAAAAGGAATAAGCTCCTGCCCAAAACCACTGACAACAAGTTATCTCCTCGGGAGCGAAATCCAACATGCCAATCCGCCTTCCCCCAAAAGCTACAGAGGGTCGGGACGGTCAAAAGGCCGCCCCGAATTGGTTGTTAAAGTCACAGCATTGGTGGGTTTTACATGAATTTTAACAACCTTATGAAGTCTTATTAAAGGGGGGGGATCCAACAAAGGTTATTGCCACTCCCAACTTCCAGGCTAGGGGACGGAAAGAGTAGCTAAGGAGAATTTAAAAGGGGTCGCGCGTGCGCCGCACTCGGTTCTATACTATGGGGGTTCCCTCTTTTTCCATAATGTATTGAGGGTCCAATGGCAAGACCCCCCCCCCCACACACCCCTGATTGTTAACAACGTAACAGATGGGGACATAAATTTAACCACCCTGTATGAAGTGCGTTGTCCTAACTTCGGGGTTAGGAGATGGAAAACGAGTTTTTGCAGGGCGCTGCGCTCTTACGAAGACTAAACCGGAAATACTTTTTTAAAATGAAAGGAAAGAGCCTTCTACATGGAAAAGTTTGGGTGTCCGTTTTTCCCAACGTTGCAGGTCCCAGAGGTGGATCTGAAACCTCCCAACATTTTTGGCATTCCAAACCGAAAACAAAGGACTTCCCTCTTGCTAGCTGAACACTGCTCAAAAAAAAAAGGGGGCACTAAAAACTTCACTTAATGAAATGAAATATTCCCATTGCATTCCGGGTCTGGTTTTGGTTTAAAAGTAAAACATAAAATTTCTGCGATCCAACTTCAGGGGAAATCCCTAAAGACAAGGAAGTGAGGAAATGAAAAATTTTTCTACTTTTTTTTTGCAAACTGAGCCAACGCTTCTTATGACAGAGTAAGTCGCGGCTTTTTCAAAATTTTTTTGGGCATCATTCCAGACCTTGTTGCCTGTGCTTTACATGGACATCGTGATCTCACTCTTACGAAACCCACGGCCCCTCCACGCCCCGTCTGCACGTTAAATGATCGACCTTGGATGAGCGACTTGAGGACTTGAAAACCCCGGGACGTCCCTCTTGGGTTTTTAAGGACGGACTTCATTTCATATTCTTCCAGCTGTCAGGGGGCCCCACATGATGCAGTTTGGCAATTTTTTGCCGAGAGACGCTATCAATGAGCTGGATTTCGCTTGGGAATCAGCCTAATAAAACATTAGGGGAAAGTCAAAAACAGGTTGTAATTTTTAGTAACAAAAGAAAAAGATTCTCCCACCCACAGGAGCATAACATTAACAATGCCGTTACAATGACAATCTGCGAACTAAGCAATATGCTAAATAGTTGCCAGGTCAAAGGGATGTATGGAGAGCACAAGTTAATGGTCTATAAAATGATGGAGTCTCGCATATTCAAAGCCTGTATGGATGGAAAAATAATGAGCCTGAAAGTCAAAAGGTACAAAACTTTGTTTACCCCTCTTATACATGTCAGTGTAAAATATATTTATTGGTTACAGCTTTAGAACACAACTGTATAAATTGTAAATCCAAAAAATGCTGCAGTAAGTGGGGAAAAATTAGTTTTCAACAAAAATGTCCTGAATAACATTTGTGGAGTCTATGAATTGTTTGACAAAATAGTATCGCCTCCATCAGATCCTTCATAGAAGAGAACTAGAGAACGGCCTCTCTACACTAACTTGGGTTGGAGGGTCCAAGCGATGACCACAGGGGCAAACATCTCTAACAATGTCAGGGTTAAAAAGGGAAATGCCTCAGCACAGCGTCAGGTTCTGATAATGGTTGAACTCTTCTACTTCTTTGAAAGCAGGTAAAAATTTTTGCTGAAGTCTGATCTGTTTCCTATGGGAGCAGACTCTTATCCCCTGCGGCAACACTTTCCCTGCTCCATGTCATCAATTACACTCCTCATGTGATGAGGCAGAAGAATGGAGCAGTAGCAACTGGCCGGCGGGACCCCAATTCCTCTTGTTCTTGGCAGCGCATTGAACTAACTGGACCAACTTATTATATATTTTGGAAGTCTGAGTCGGTCCATTTTATAACGACACCGACTCCTGCAAAATGGGCACCGACTCCACAGCCCTGACTACTTAAAACTAAAAAATATTTATACTTGCGTAGCAGTATAAAATTCTAGATCCAGTCAGATGAGCAAATTTTGGGAGCAGGAGTAAATATTTAATTCAGGGCAGACTGGTTCTCTTGCCTTATGGAATCCAAGTCTTCATCATAGGCAGGTAAACTAAGCTTAATAATCCGCTATCCCTAACTCCCCCTCCCCATCAACCACATCTATTCCTCATCCTAGGTTAACCTTCAGGACAATGTCTTTTTGACAATACTATCTATGTGTGACCTTTTCAAACAACTTAGAAAACTGAAAGAAGCTTGCTGATAATAAAGGACTGCCAGTGAAAAAATGCACCAAGATCGCAGCATGTGAAAGCACCCTATGAAATGCTGTATGCTCATCACACATGGCTGATATAGCTCATCGATACATTGTTTCCAGAGAAAGCATATACTAGTTACCTGAACTTGCAGCACACCTACAAGGCTTATAACCGTGGTGTATTAGAAAACTGCGTTCTCCAAAACAGTAATGTAATCCAGAAATCATACTTTTTTTTTTATTAGTGAAATGAACACTGGTACTTTTAGAAACCGATTCTCACAAAGAATGCAAAAGGCAATAGACAAAAGCCTAGAACCAGATGCTGGACACAGAGGAAATAACAATAAATAACCTCAGACTATAGATTTCACCACTTAACTTGAAGTTTCCAACAATGGAGTTAATTTAATCCACTACTACTCTCCCTGTCCAATACCCCCCCCACCAAAAATGGATACAGAATAAGCCATTTGTCATTTGGAGCATTAATTTAAAAAAAAAAAAAAAAAAAAAAAAAAAAAAATGAAAATGTTATGAATAAAAAAAAAATAAACCTGCACTGGAATATATGCATTTTTTAAAGCAAACCAAAAATGGTTCAACTGTTTATAAGCCGCGCATAATTTATCTAATTTCAGTAAAGAAAAACAAATAAAAGAGATCAGCTCAAGAACGTAATAAACACAATATATGTCTAATTAATTTTTTTTTATTTTTTTTTTTTAAAAACCCACAGAATGTCCAAGTACGAGTCTTTATTCCGTTCCCTTTTTTTTTTTTGTACCGTAAGAGAGCTATGTAACTGTACTCAGAGCTATGGGTTACGCATCTTCCTGCCGCACGTACAATATGATCGTATTGTACGGCAGGAGAAGTGACATATCAATTGTTAGCAGCGAATACGTCGCTGCAAAGAATTTCATGAGGCTGCTCCCACCACCCCTCCCCCCCCTCCATGCTTTTGGGGATTAACCACTGATCAGCGCGTCTTCCACCAAAACACCCGGATGTATACTATAACGTAAATATATTTGTAAAACTGACAAATCCCAGAATCCGTTTGCTGTGCTTTGGTCTCTCCAATTCCTTCCTTCCCAATCTCAGGGTATGCCCCCGTTTTCATTTCTCAATTATGAAAACCCTTGGTAGACCAGGATCAACAGGCTTGCCTTCAAAAGTTTTATCCAGAAGAACCAATCCCTTTGTCACCCGATCTCCTGGGGGCTCTACACAAACCGAATCCTGTGTGTCCAAGGCCCTGAACTACACAGCCTCCTATCACCAAGGCCAAAAAATTTCCTCTTGTCCACCATAAAATTCCTTCTGAAAATAGTAGAAATAGTTATAAAACTAGAAAACTGAAGAATAAGTTTTGAGCATATCCTGTTACAACTTGTCTCCTACAGAGGACAGAATAATATACAAGAATAAGGAAAAAAAAAACCAAAAAACTCACAACAAATATAGAGGTGCTTACTGAATTGCAACAAAATGGCCTGCAGGAACGAGCAAAAGCGGCTGAAGCTTCAGGGAGTTAAAATGTTCTTGGTGGTTAAAGCCAAGTTTCAACACGGCTTATTTTGGGACATATTTCGCGTCGGTACTGCGCGAATATACGTGGCTGGAAATACGTCCCAGTTCATTACGGTAAATCCACAGTTCTCAGAGAACTATGGGATTACAGCTCCTACTGCCTACATATATCACGGCGTATACCAATTATCGCCCGCAATACGCCGGCTGACGCAAACCCCCCTCCCCCGCTGCACGGCAGCCGTCGTAATTGCGGGCGAAATACGTCCCCCGCAATAAGCCATGTGAATCATAGCCTACCTACCACCGGCAACGTGCATGACATACCGGAAGATTTCTGTCAAGCTTGAGATTACATGTTTTCATTTACTAAGAGCTGGCGGGGATTTACGCTGTAATTTTTTGGAGGCTAAAATACAGTAAAAATGTTCACTGTGCCTCCCCAAGTCAAGCCACTTGTCTTTGATAAATGGCTACGCAAAGAACTGAGTTAGAAAACGATGACAAATCAATTTTTTTTCCCGTAACTGTTTATGTATAAGGCCACATTCACTTAACGTTTTGGCAGCCGGTCATGGTATTCATCAGGATATCATAAAAAAAAACAATATATATATTATATATAAAATTATATATATAATATATATATAAATAATAAACACATAAAAAATATATATAATACACATATATATATACACATTATATATATAATAATATATATATATATATATATAAATATACTATATATAAATATATATCCCGACGGCTACTAACGCAAGGACAGAGAACAGGGAAAACACCTTCTGTACGAGAAACACGTTCTAATTGGACTACACATTACCCCTGTTAAACCGAATAATTCGCTAGTGCATTGGACAACAAAGCCGGATAGACCAGGCTTTTGTATCCAATGTGGATACTGGTATATGGTCACCGTAACAAGGCAAATGTATCCACCGACTAGGACGGTGTGTGCCCTAATAAAACACCAAGAGTCTATGGCTTCCCAACGTGGTACCAGTGGGTATACATATTTAACGGTAGTCACGACGGTTGCCACAAATAGCTTGTGAATGGGGCCTGACCTCTATTCTTTCTACGGCTTAATACACTTCATGTGTCCCTCAATTCCCTTTCTTTTCACTGTTCCTCACAGAAACACAAGATACCAAGTGCTAAACAAAATCGACAACAATGTTTGCCTGAATGAACCCATTGAAATTTATATGCACGGTTTGTTCAGGTCCTTGAAAATGGTATCCATCATTTTGTTGGAAAACAGCATGCACGCTGCCTTTTCCTTTTCCCTTCCATAATGATAGAATCCGCACCGGAGCCTCCAATGCAAGTGGAAAAGCAGTCTTAGTAACACAGATTGCTGCTACATGTACAAAAGCTTCTTCCGGGCAGACTGGCCTTTTAGCTCATGTTGATACAATACTCGTTTCACTGACACCATCTTACCAGCTTCTGCCAGCATCTTCACAAGGTCTTTTGCTTTTGTTCTTGGGTTGATATGCACATGTCAGACCAAAGCACGTTCATCTCGTGAGATACAGAAACGCTGCCTTCTGAGTGGTATGATTGCTAGAAATTCCATCTTGTTTATGTACTTGTGATAAACATTTTATATATTGTTTGTACGGCTCTGTTTATCTAAGATTGCATACGAATGTGATCTTATGACCTTTGCTATTCAGTTCCTACAGTAATCAATCTGAAACACGAATACTCACTGGCTAGTTCTGAATCATTGATGATCTAGCATACATGATGTTACACACAGAAAGCTAGTGCGTTTCTGGGTGAATAAAATGCATCCCACAGGTGTGCTGTAATTAATCAGATGTTGTCAATAAACCTATCAGAAGCTTCCAAAGACATAAACTCATCATATGGCGGCCCCCAAATGGTTTAAAGGCAAGTAACCCTAGTGAATGGAAACTTTTGATTTGCAGAAAGTTAAAAAAAGCCTTTAAAAATTCTCTCGCTTTCATTATTCGGCATTTGGCAAAGAAAATAAATCGGTTCCGATTGCCCCTAAAACGGGAAAGGGTTTTTTTGCTTTCATGCAGAGAGTGAAAACCACATATATTGTTTTCTTATAATAGTTATGGAAGCTTCCGGTTTCAACTGAATATAATGCGTGTACTTTTACTTATGTTGTACCGATTGAAAAGTGTGGTAGACCGCGTTTCCAATAAAGTTCAAAAAATAAAAATAAGTAACCCTAATGCATACTGGGCTGGCATAAGCCAAGAAAACACCTATTTTAATACTATATCCGGCAATACAGGCGGTCTCTTGGTTAGAAAGAGGGGGGCGAATATTGTTGGCTCTTATCCATGTGCATCAGACTATGGTAAGATGCCATAACTGCTGGGGTTTTCACTCCAAATGGGTCCTTGGGGCCGTGATTTTTTTTACTGACTGCATATTTGCGAAATGCCCCCAAGGCGATGCACATGGGGCGCATGCGCAGTTGATTTACTTATAAGATGTACCCTCCAGCTTCTCTCACGGGTTTGTTTTTTTATAATATGATTAAGTTACATTAATTTTTTTGTTTTTAAAAAACCGATGTGAATTTTTGGTGTTTTGGTCATACTGCTTATGTTACATGTTTTGATTACGGTATACCTTTGTTAAAGTGTGTAAATAATTCGGATATGTGTAAGCGACTGGTGTTCAGTGTCTATAAGGCTATGTTCACACTGCTTAATTTCGGGGCGTACAGTACGCCCCGCAATTACCCGTGGTTGGGAGTCGCTTTCGCGCGTACACCCTTCGCGGGGGGGCCAGCAGCCCACCGGACCCATAGAATGACACTTACTCCCCGTCGACAATATGACTTATTATACCCGGGGAGGGGGCTAATCCATAGTTCTCTTAAATGGGATTCCCGAAAGGACTGGGACGGTTTTTTCAGCCTATTAAGCGCAAATGGGCCCCAAATTTGGCTAAAAACCCGTGCACAAATCACCGTGGAAGGGAGGCCTAAGGGAAATTCAAGGGGTTTAAATGTGGGGCGTCTGTACGCCCCCAAAAAAAGGGGGGTGTTTCGTGGAGTACGTTTATCGGCTTTTATCCCCCCGCGTACAATGATCGATTGTCGCCCGGGAGAGGGGAAATCCTATTTCTATAAACGGGGCTTTCCCAAAAATGACAGGGGGCAAATTTCGCTCGTATTAGAATGCAGCACGCGGCGAAATACGCCCCAAAATAAGCCGTGTGAGCATACCCCAAGTGATATATAAACGTGTTGTACACCAGATTTCTATGTCTGATATAGTCTACATATTGGTGTTGAAACGTTGCATTTTAAATGGAGGAATGAAGATACTTCAGATTTTTGGATGCTGTTCTTTTTTCTCAGTACTGTAAAAACCAAACCGATTTGTCTTACATTGGGGGCCTGAGAAACCATGAACACGCTTGCCATACCAGCACATAGGCCAGACGTAATGAAAAAAACGAAATTGTGCCTTTACACTGCTGATGGGGTCCGCAGTTGCAGACTACTCTCATCAGATCAGGGGGGTGTCGAGGAAGCACTTTTCAGGACCACCTTGTATAGGACTCGGAATCGATTCTGTTCCCAGGCAGTGCTTATCACCATAACCCGGACTCCACATCCAGGTCTTGTATGGCCTCTTCCCCTTTCTACACAAACACAGACCTCCCCCTTTAATTGCTGTAGTCACAACAGCATGAAGGTGGAAAATGTTAAGACTGTGTCTACATCTGGGGGAGTGAGCACCTATGTGCCCGGCACAGGAAGGCTGCAGAGGATTAAGCTGCCCCAGCATCGATAATCGGCCTAAGAGATAACCCACACGCAGTGACCCGGCAATGCACTGACGTTTGGTTGTCTACTTAAAGGGGGTCTCACACAAGGTTGTGCTTTTTAGTTAAAGATTTGTAAAAACAAGTCCCCCTTCAATATGTGCCAAATTTCGTGTCCTACCCCATCCTAGATATCCCCCCTTTTAGGGCTCATCAGCTCCCCCAGTCGCTAAGTACAGACCGTTCAAATTTTCTTTATGGCTGCCACCCTGGTTGCTATACACAGACCTGCTTCACTGCACCCAGAGAAGCAGTAAACCCCCCTGAATTCAAAGTGAAACCAAGAAAACAGGACTGAGGTAAGAGGAATATATGTAGTGAGACAACCCCTTTAACATGACACATAAAACAATTGGTGAACAAGTTTCGGCTTGTAGTTTTATTCCCCAAATACAGGGTTGCAACATTTGAAGGTTCCTGATTTCTAAAAAGCTGATGCAACCCGACCGCAACAGAGGAGAAGGACAAAATCTGTTTGTTTAGTAGCATAAGTGGAAAATCCTGGTCTCTAAAGATGAACAGAACATTGATGAGCATTAGGCTGCGTTTACACGGCACAGACCAAATATCGGTCGGGAAATTGAGGATTTGTTACATCCAATAGAGGGCGCTTGAGCTTCTCAGCTCCTTTCCCATAATGCCTTGTAATATGCAGATGCTTAGTAGGGGGCAAAAGGGCGATTCAAAACTCTGCACACCAATTTGGTGCTCTCCCAAAGGAGACATGTTCCCCTTTCAGACCAACATAACAGAAAATGGAGATTAAAGAAAATGAGGCCGATACTGATTTATATCCTTACATATAACATCAGAGAGAGCTGCTGGAAATCACTTTATGATGAGGACAGGAGCTTTTTTAGGTTATGTACTTTAAAAACAATGTACCAGAAAAAAGAAAATGGAGCCTTCACTTGGAGCCCAAAGGAGCCGCTCATCCTAGCACATGCAAGAACAGTACAGAACACTGTACTGTAGAGGGGCACTACAGACCGCCAATCACTGCATGCACCTCACTTATACATGTTAGAGCAGTACAGGACATGTAGCACCGCACTGTACTGTAGAGGGGCACTACAGACCGCCTATCACTGCATGCACCTCACTAATACATGTAAGAGCAGTACAGGACATGTAGTACTGCCCTGTACTGTACAGAGGCGCTACTAGACTGCCAATCACTGCATGCACCTCACTAATGAATGTAAGAGCAATACAGGACATGTAGTACCGCACTGTAGAGAGGCACTACTAGACTGATCACTGCATGCACAGAACTCGTACATTTAAGAGAAGTACAGAACATGTAGTACCATACTGTACTGTAGAGAGGCGCTACTAGACCGCCAATCCCTGCATGCACTGCACCAATACATGTAAGAGCAGTGCAGGACATGTAGAATCACGCTGTACTGTAGAGAGGCGCTACTAGACCACCCATCACGTAATACACTGCACTAATAAATGTAAGAGCAGTACAGGACATGTAGTACCGCACTGTATATTTAGAGGTGCTATAGACCACCAATCACTGCATGTACCTCACTAATACATGTAAGAGCAGTACAGGACATGTAGTACCGCACTGTACTGTAGAGAGGCGCTACTAGACCACCAATCACTGCATGCACCTCACTAATACATGTAAGTACAGGACATGTAAGAGCAGTACAGGACATGTAGTACCGCACTGTACTGTAGAGAGGTGCTACTAGACTGCCCATCACTGTATGCACTGCAATAATACATGTAAGAGCAGTACAAGACATGTAATACCACACTGTAGAGAGGCACTACTAGACTGATCACTGCATGCACAGCACTCGTACATTTAAGAGTACAGAACATGTAGTACCATACTGTACTGTAGAGAGGCGCTACTAGACCGCCAATCCCTGCATGCACCTCACTAATACATGTAAGAGCAGTACAGGACATGTAGTACCGCACTGTGCTGTAAAGAGGCGCTATAGACCACCAACCACCGCATGCACCTCACCAATACATGTAAGAGAAGTACAGGACATGTAGTACCGCACTGTGCTGTAGAGAGGCGCTGACTCCATTCACTTCATGCACATCACTAATACATGTAAGAGCAGTACAGGAAATATAGTACCGCACTGTACTGTAGAGAGGCGCTATAGACCACCAATCACTGCATGCACCTCACTAATACAAATGTTTTACAAATAAAACATTCCCTGATAATTAGTTGCGTCTTCCATCAATCACATCTGCCGCAGATCGGTGGTGTCTGTTACACTGTACATGGCGTTTGGCTTTAATATACGTCTCAAGAAAAACATACATACAATAATATACAATGTCTCAAGATCGCATGGTGAAGAGCTTCTAACCTGAGGGATTGTTGTACTATTAACGCAGGTTTGCTTTTACTGCTGCAACAAGCGGCACTTTTTAAAGACCACTAGCATAAACCAAAATAATGATGTAGATTTTCCCACATGCATGCATATATACCATGTTCACAACGTCACAAAGTCTGTGGATACATAAACAACTCACTTGGGATACACGGGTTCATATAAATACTTGTCCTCGGCAACAGGAACAATGTCAAAGAATAGAATGTATCCGTTGGCAGTCTGGAAAAAATACAAACATATGGTTAATCACCTATATAAACTGCAAAGCAACAGCAGCATCTAATAAACAGCACAAACTAGAAGCTCAAAAATGTTTCATGTATTCTAAGTAGAGATGCTTTTCCAAAAATTCCTGTTCTTTTTGATAGTTTTTAGTGCTAGCAGTGTGCTGCTGATATTGGATGGTGTTTGTATGTTATTGCCACACCAGCGCCACCTATGCTAATTTTTTTCTAAAAAGTTTTTGGGATGAGCAGAACCAAATATTGTTGTCTAGACTGTCCGTATGGGGGGAGTAGCTGCCTCCTCGTTGATTTTTTTGCACTCCGCTCACCTGCACAGGTTTTTGGATCAATGCAGAGTACCTTGTAGCTGGAACCTTCTCTCCCTGAAGTGTGGAGGTCTGAACAGGGCCTAATAGAGGTAACGTTAGTGTAGGTTCCCACCTGTATTGAGGTTGCCTTGCTGAATGGAACCTTAAAGGGGTTTTTATCGTTTGAGTGCCGTGCTTCTCTTTTCTCAGGAAGAAAGGCGTGTTCTTTCCCCCCCAGGAGGCGTGTCTCCCCTCACTGAAGAAACTGTGACATCATTTTGTTTGAAGCAGGGATGCCCGAGGGTTGTCTGGATATAACACTCTGTAGCCTCCTGCATGCTTATGTCTGCAGCCTTGAGGGTCCACAAGCTGCAGCAAGCACCTATTATTATCTCTTAGTTTACACACTGAAAGCCAGCAGCTTTAAAATTCTGTTCTAGTGGTATTCAACCAAATTGTACGACAACAGGCCAGAGACCTTTACTCAAAATTTCAAGGCCCAAAAGGGCCACTTCAAGTAAAGACCTCTGCTTGCTGTCAGTGAATTTAGTGAAAACAGTGGGGGAGAAGCAAATCAGCTTTGAGAGAAGAACCTGCTCAACCTTTTAACTGACTTGGGCTGATGGGTACGGTAAGTGTTGGCTTAAAAATGAAGGGTTGGAGTTCTAGTCCCCTCACAGGGGTTTATTCCCCCCCCCCCCCCCCAAATTCAAAACCTATGTAGAGAGACCTAAAATATATATGTCAAACTTTTTTATAATAATAAATATAATTATATATATATATATAAAAAAATAATACCACACAAAACCCCAAAACCCAAAAACACACACAAAATAGCCCCCTTATCATGTCCACCCCCGGAAAAGAGTATTAAAAATTTGGGGAAGTGCTTGGTGTGACTGAGGAGGGACACTAATGGGGGCTTTTGTGGGGTTTTTATATTACAAAAAATTAAGTGTCTACCATAAATTTTCATAATTTTACATATGTTACAATTATAAAAGAAAAAAAAAAAAAAAAAAAAAAAACGATGGACTTGAACTCCCAACCTCGGCTCCAAGCGATAACCTATCACGACTAAACAACAGCTCAACAGACACAGGGTTGAATCCCTTTTGTTATCAATACAGATATACTCATAAGGGGGCGGGGGTTGATTTGACTAGGAAAGAACGCCTTTTTTTCAAAATTTAAACTGAACCGTGAGGAGGTGAATCAACCTCTTGGGAAAAACCCTTTAAAAAGGCGTAATTGCCCAACCCCCCCTAGAGCTGAATTACATAAGCCAGCAAATCTGGTTTTTACTACATTTTTTAAAAGCTCAGAGGGGAGTAAACAAGAGTGTGCAGGGAGCCAATACACGCAGGGGCCCCTGGCCAAACTTTTTTTTCCCGTCTAGGGGGTATCCCAACAGGGGAAAAATGTCACCCAATCACAGGCAGGGGGGTGTCTAGGCACAGGAAAACGACCAGGGGGGGTTCTGCCAGCAACACAGAAATAGAAGACAATTTACACGAAACCGATATCTGCAAACCAAGTGACAGAGGTAATGCAACCCAATTACAAAAGTGCTTATTTTTACTGTCCCCATAATCTGAGACATGATCTTTGTAACGATAAAACCCCTTTAAGCAGTTTTGATGAAAACTATGAACCAAGAACCTCAAAAATGTTGAATTTAACAATAGCACAAACAAAACTAAAAAAAACTTTCCTATCCCAAAATACAAAAAAGCTTTTTTAAAAATTCCTATGTTTTTGTTGATAGCTTTTTTAGTGCTATATGCGCTCCCCGATATTGGATTGTTTTTGTATGTTCTCCCAACCAGCGTGCACCTATGCTCATTTTTTTCAAAAAAAAAAAAAAGTTTTGGGGATGTGCAGAACCATATACTGTTTTCTAGACTGCACAAACTAGAAGGGGCATTCCCCAAAACCCTATTGTATCCCTTCAATCGGGCCCCCCCGAGGGTCGGGATGTTTTGCTGTAGAGAAACTTACCAACTATCAATACGGGAAAAAAAAAAAAAAAAAAAATTATATAAATATATTTATATATAAAAAAATCCCGGCCACTTTATTAGGTACACCAGCTATAAGGGGTTTTTGACCCCCTTTTTTTGCCTTCAGAACTCCCTCAATTCTTCGTGGCAAGATTCCAAAAGGTGTTTGAAACATGCTCAATTGGTACAAGGGGCCCAAAAGTCCCAAAAAAATTCCCCACACCATGACCCACCACCACCACCCTGAACCTTGATACAAGCAGGATGGACCACTTTTTTTTGTTGACGAAAATTCTGCCCTACCATCCAATTCGCGCAGAAATCGAGATCATCAACCAGGCAACTTTTCCAAATTTCTATGCCAAATTTCGTGAGTTTGGGCAAATTGGAGCCTCAGTTCCTTTTTCTTAGCTGAAAGGATGGCCCCCGGTGGTGGATCCTGTGTGTAGCCCATCTGCCAAGTCGCCGATTGGTTGAGATCTCTTCTGCCTCCCTTTGGGTTTGTAAAACGGGGGCTATTGAGTCCTGTTGCCCTTCTATCAGCTCGAACCAGTCTGCCCATTCCCCTTTTCCCCTTGGCATCAACAAGGTTCGCCCACAAAAGGACTGCCGCTCACTGGAGTGTTTTTTCTTTTTCGGACACATTCTCTGTAAACCCTTAGAGATGGTTGTGTGGTCCGAAAACCCAGAGAATCTGCAGTTTCTGAAAATCTCAAGACCATCCCTTCTGCACCAACAACCATGCCACGTTTCAAAGTCACTCAAATCACTTTCTTCCCACATACTGATGCCTCGGTTTGACTGTGGAGATTAGTCTTGACCATGTCTACATGCCTAAATTGCACTGGATTGCCGCCATGTGATGGCTGATAGAAATTAAGTGGTTACGAGCAGTTGGACAGGTGTACCTATAAAGTGGCCGGTAGTGGTGTGGATGTTGGTAAATATATTAATTATAATAATAATATATATATATATATATATATTATATATATTATATATATATATTATATATAATATTATATATATATATATATATAATATATATATATATATATATATATATATATATATATACCACCCATTGACAGACGCCGTTGCCCCAAGATAATCAATGGTAATCACGGTAGTTTCCAGGGTGGGTTCACACCTTCAGCTTTTCACAGGTGCTTCTCAAATTAGAATATCAGCCAAAAGTTTTTTTATTTTCAGTAATTCAATTCAAAAACTTAAACTCCTATTATATAGCGTCATTACAAGCAGAATGAAGTTTTTTAAGTGTTTATGTTTATCTTGACGATTGTTACTCACTGCCCAGGAAAACCCAAAAGTCATTATCTCAGAAAAATTAGATTATTATATAAAGACCAACTGTAAAAAAATTTGTGGAACACAGAAATGTTGGCCAAGTGCAAAGTATGTGTAGTAAATGCTCAATACCTGGTCCGGGCTCCTTTTGCATGAATTCTGGCGTTGTCTACTGGTCATGAGCGGCTTGACTCATGGAATGCGACACTTGTAGCCCATGTCCTGGATATGTCTGTGTGTGGTGGCTCTTGAAGCACGGACTCCAGCAGCAGTCCGCTCCTTGTGAATCTCCCCCAAATTTTTGAATGGAATTTTCTTAATCTTATCAAGGCTGCGGTTATCCCGGCTGCTTGTGCACCTTTATCTACCACACTTTTTCCACCACACTTTTTCCTTACACACAATTTTTCATTAATATGTTTTCATACAGCTCTCTGAACAGCCAGCTTCTTTAGCAATAACCTTTTGTGGCTTACCCTCCTTGTGGGGTGTGTCAATGATTGCCTTCTGGACATCTGCCAAGTCAGCAGTCTTCCCCATGATTGTGTCGCCTACTGGACCAGACTAAGGGACATTTTAAAACACTTGGGAAGCCTTTGCAGGTGTTTTCTTGGTTAATTAGTCTACTTTTCTGAGATAATGACTTTTGGGTTTTCCTTGGCTGTGAGCCATAATCATCAAGATTAACCGAAATAAACAATTGAAAAGGTTCACTCTCTTTGTAATGACTCTATATAAACATAGGAGTTTCACTTTTTGACTTGAACTACTGAAAAAAACAACAACAAAAAAAAAAAAAACTTTTGGCTGATGCTTTCTTGAACGCAGTTTTTGAAGCTAAAACCAGGAATGGATTTACGCACTGGGCCAAATATAGTTACACTGCAAGCCAGATTTGGCCCATGTGCCGGAGATTGTGTTAGATGTATATTTTATTCTTTATCACGTTTTAAATATGAAATTTAGTAAAATGTAGTAAAACTAGGATTTAGTCGGAAGTAAGGACTAATACATTTAGAAGGACATTTACATTCTGTCACGGTTCTGCTCCCCCATTACGCAGCCCCAGGTTTGCAACATGGGTGTGGGGGCTATTCTCGGTGTTAGACATGGCTTCTTGCTCCGTTACACAAGCAAAAAACATTGAAGGTAGACAGGAAACAGAGTCCGCATTAAAAAGCATATGCAAGCTAGAAGATCCTGAGAACTATAGTACCAAACATCAAGGTTAGCCCAGAAAGGTCGTCAATCTACCCAGAAGAGGAACCGAAATTTCTGACAAACCACATACAGGGCTGTTTTGCTCCCTTTCATTATATAGTGCCAAAAAGTGCCTTACAACTGCCTTAAAGCAGCCGCTTTATTGGTCACAGATGATTCTTCTCAAAGATCCATAAATGTATATCCTGCTAAATTTTAACATATTAGGACCTCGTCTGATCATCGCAGAAGTCACTGAATTTTAGTAGTCATCCAGTTTAAACTTTGATAGCATATTCTATCCAAAATGTTAGGGGCCAGCGGCCAACTTATTGCCTAAGTCGTGGCATATGGATATACAATATTCTTTATACCGTGGCAATACAGACACACTAGGTTATCTTTAGACCATTCCCGAAAAAAAAAAAAAGTTTAGAGAGGGACATTTCTGTCACAAAAGAGGATATTCCTTACTAAATCAATCAAGAGTAAAAAAAAAAAAAAAAAAAAGTAAAAAACTTTGACTATAATGGGATGGGGGGGGGGGGTTGGTGTGTTGCAGTCACAGTACTGCTCATTATATAGGCTCTGTGCTTTCTAATTTAGTCACATAAACCTAATCTTAGGGCGCATCCCCACTGCACAGGACAAATACTGGACGGTTTGCCGGCCGGTATTCGTCCTGTTTTGCGCCCGTCCCCACGGCCGTGGGGGGGGGGGGGGGTTGCGGGGACGGCTTTTCTCCACGATGAGCGGAGAAGAGCCCTCCCATTGAGAAGCACAGATTCGGTCCGAAAACCGGACGGAAGATTGTGCTTGCTCAATGTTTTGCCGGCGGCAAAAACGCCGGGCGGAAAACCCGTGCAGTGGGGACTGCTGCATGGGTTTTCCATAGAGCACCATTGTGCTCATTTTCGGCCGGTTTTTCAAGCGGTCTGAAAAACCGCAAACCGGCTGAAAAACCGGGCGAGAACCCGTGCAGTGGGGACATGTCCTTAGTCTTTATCTATCTAGAAGAACTTGAGCTCTCGCCCAGCCACCATATAGAACAGTGCCAAGGTCCGTCTGCTCTTTTGATCGCCGTCCTTTCGTAGGACCAATGTCACTTATACCACAGGGTACATTTTTAAACTGACCCCAGGCAGCTTTATTCATGAAGCATAGGACACGCAAGTCAGTGTACAAAAACCACATAAATCCTGGGTCATCTGACCACTAACTAAATACAAGTATCCCTCACTCTGTATGGCCGGAACCTACTGCCCGGCTCCACCAACAGCAGCGTTCACACCAGTACCCCTGGTTCAGGCTTCCTTAGGTCTGCCACCCCTGCCTTTCCCCCGCCTGGGAGCAAGAGTCCTATCCAAGTCAGCAGCTAGGACCCCTGTCTTAAAGAGTCCACCCTTTTTATATAAGGGCTCCCTTTGTGTGGCCTAATGAGCCACAGCAAAAAAAAACAACTCAAAACCTGGAATGGAGTTGAACCCATCTCCAGGCCAAAACCAGACCTTCTCCAGGTCTTATATAGACCAGCCAAACCCTGGTCAGGACCTAGAAATGTGGGACTTTTTTTTTTTACACCGCCGAAGGTCCGAAAAACATAGAACATGTTCAATCTGCCACCTGGTTTTCGGGCAGAACATGAACATGTTGGTGCGAAGGGGGACAGCGTGAATCCACAAACCAAAGCCGTCTCCCTGCGTGACAAAAACAGACTAAAAGACCGGTTGGGAAATCTGACCGGCATTTGGTCTTTGCATGTAAATGCACCCTTAAAGGGGTTGTCTCATCTCAAAGTTTTAATAGGATGCATGAATGAAATAATGCTGCTTTGCTCTGTCACTTCCTGGTCAAGCTGTCTGTAATTAGCATATGAGCTCCTTGTATTCAGACTTCTCTGTTTTAGTCTAGATTAAATAAATTACCTTCTGAGGTTCAGAGAAGCTGCTGAGCGAATGTAAACAGTAGAGTAATTAGTCTTTTGTCTGAAAGATCAGATAACACACAAGCTCTCACTCACAGCCCTGACCTGTGCTGATGACATCCCTCCTTGCTATCAGATAGAACAAACAGCAGGGGGGGGAGAAGTACACAGGTCGGTCACTTGGGGAACCGGAGAGCTCTCAGAAGGTGATCAAATCACTTGTAGCTCCTTAACAACAACAAAAAAAAAGGAAGAACACAATATAGTTGGAAAACATTTCAGTTAGTGTTCCTACATTTGAAAGCTATTCTTTGTAGTGAGACAACCCCCTTAAAAAAGCCAGCTACTGCTGCTGCTAAGACCCATAAAGGGGAGGGGAAAAAAAACCTGTCTCTTACTTCACCAGGTACCTACCGGCCACCACTTTCTTTGCTTTAACAAGTCTAGTGGCAGAGACATGTTTCCGCCTCAAGCCGCTCCGCTAACACATTCATTATTTTGTTTCTCTCACACATCCTTGAAACCAGAAGTTTCCATCCACTATATAAAAAGCCCCATCTGCAGGTTTTTCTCACTATCTGACATGACATCAGAATAAACCTTCCCCGTTTTAGGTCAATTAGGAACCAAAATGATTTATATTTGCCAAATACCAGAACAATGAGAGAATTTAAGGCCTTTTTATTACTTTCTGCAAAGTCAAAAGTTTCCATTCACTAGGATTACTCTGCCTTTAAACAATTTGGGACAGCCCATATGATGATGTCATGTCTATGGAAGCTTCTGATAGTTTTATTGACAACATCTGAGTTAATTACAGACACACCTGTGGATGTATTTTATTGCACACCAGAAACACACTGCTTCTGTGTGTAACATCATGGGAAAGTGTAAAGCAATCAGCCAAGATATCAGGAAGAGAATTGTGGACTTGCACAAGTCTGGATCATCCTTGGGTGTAATTTCTAGATACCTGAAGTTGCCTCGTTTATCAACAATTATACACAAGTACAAACAAGATGGGAATGTCCAGCCATCATACCGCTCAGGAAGGAGACCACTTCTGTGTATCAGAGATGAACGTGCTTTGGTCCAACTTGTGCATAGCAATCCAAGAACAAAAGCAAAAGACCTTGTGAAGATGCTGGCGGAAGCTGGAAAGATTGTGTTATGATTAATCACAGTGAAATGAGTACTTTATCAACATGGGCTGAAAGGTCATTCTGCCAGGAAGAAGCCATTACTCCAAAAGAAACCCATAAAAGCCAGATTAATGTTTGCAAATGCTCATAAGAACATTGTCCTACATTTTGGACACATGTCCTGTGGTCTGATAAAACTAAAATTGAACCGTTTGTACCGTTTGGCCATAACGACCATCATAACATAAGGAGAAACAACTCAGAATCTTGGAAGCCTAAGAACACCATACAAACAGTGAAACACGGGGGTGGCAGCATCATGTTGTGGGGTTGTTTTGCGGTAGGAGGGATTGGTGCATTTCACAAAATATATGGCATCATGAGGAAAGATGATTAAGTGGCAATACTGAACCAACATCACAAGACATCAGCCAGGAAGTTAAAGCTTGGACAGAAATGAGTCTTCCAAATGGACAATGACCTGAAGCTACTGCCAAACTGGTTACAAAGTGGCTGAAGGAGAACCAAGCCAATATTTTGGAGTGGCCATCTCAAAGCCCTGATCTCAATCCTATTGGAAATTTATGGGCAAATCTGAAAAGAAAGGTGTGAGCAAGGCGACCTCCAAACATGGCTCAGTTACACCAGTTCTGTCAGGAGGAATGGGCCAAAATTCCTACAAACTATTGTGAGAAGCTTGTGGAAGGATCCAAAACACCTGACCCAAGTCATACAGTTTAAGGGCAATGCTACCAAATACTAATGAAATGTATGTAAACTTTTGACTTTGCAGAAAGTAATACAAATGCCTTAAAAAAAACTCTCTCTCATTCTGGTATTTGGCAAATATAAATCATTTTGGTTCCTAATTGACCTAAAACGGGGAAGGTTTATTCTGATTTCATGTCAGATAGTGAGAAAAACCTGCAGATGGGGCTTTTTATATAGTGTATGTAACTTCTGGTTTCAACTGTATATGGGACTGAAGTCTTTTCACGATCAGCAGATCCTCCCCAGAAGACCAGATGTGTCACAGCCAACAGTGAGATGCTGTCAGCAGACCGAGACCCCACTGCAGTCTCAGCGAGAGAGAGGAGCAGAAGCCACCCCCCAGCAGACCCAAGACCGTCTAAGGGCTTGTACATACGGAGTTTTCACTCCGTGTTACAAGCGCTTTAGGGGTCCGTCTCAGGGTCCGCACTGTCGGTCCCCAAGACGGATCTAACAATTAGCAGTGAGATTCTCACTGCTCGCTGTGCTGAACACGGAGCGGCGTTCACATGAGAGATCATTGACATGCAATTCTATTCAAGACGGAGCCGAGCTGCGCTATTGAAACCCACAGCGGCGATCTCTCGTCTGAACGCCGCTGCGTGTTTGTCATAGACCTCAGTGATAATCTCACTGCTAATTGTTTAGATCCGTCTTGGGGACTGACAGAGCGGACCTCAAGACGGATCCTAAAAGCGCTTGTAAAACGGAGTGTAAACTCCATGTGAACAAGCCCTAAGAGCTTGTCCCCACGGCAAGGTTTTTTGGACGGTTTTGAAAACCGTCTGTCAAACTTTTACATGGAATACTATGGAAAACCCCTGCAGCGGTCCTCACTGCACGGGTTTTCTGCCGGCGGCCCGAAAAACATAGAACATGTTCATTCTCCGCCCGGTTTTTGGGCGGAATATGAACAAGTCAATGCAAAGGGGGAGGGCTTTTCTCCGCAAACAGCAGAGAAACGCCGTCCCTCTGCGGCCGTGCGCACGGCTGCAAAACAGAGTAAATATAGGTTGGATAATCCAAAACGGTATTTGCTGTCTGCCGTTTGGACAAGCCCTAAAAGTTGACCAGTAGCAAAATTAAGTTGTTAACCACACACAAAAAGTAGACCCTGTTGCTTGTGTTCAATGATCTTGAACATGCCATCTTCACACCCACTGCAGGTGGATAATACACACTTATATCCACTTCATTACATTTATAGCTTCTTCACACATTCTTAAAGTGGATAACAAGGAGTTAACCCTGCAAATCCTCTCAGACTGTTAGATCTGTCGGGAATGGCAGCCTATTCTTGCTGCATTCCTTTCATACATACTTCATGGTTAGAGCCCCGGGGGACTCCTCAAGAGTTTCTAAAAACCCTTAACTGCACAGGGCAAACACTTTCTATGCACACAGATGAAATGATACTGAGGCCTCAGCATTGTGCCTTATAGGGGATTACCAAAAAAACAGAAGGAAAAAAAAAGGCAGGAAGAAATGGGGGGCGGGGGACAGTATCACCATAGTAAAGTTCTTGCAAGCAGTTTCACAAACGTCATTTTGTTAACGGTATTATATCGGTCTGTCAAAGTGTACGTTATTCTACCCTCAGAGCTCCTGACGCCACTAGGCGGGTGTTACACATTGCGGTTTTTCTTGCAAAAACCGCTGCGACCTGATACTGCCTGGAATTCAATAGGAAACATGAAACGCATAACAGACTTTTTCCTTTGTGGTGTCTTTTTGCACTTCAAGCACATGTTGTTCATCAGTTCCAATTTTTTGTCAAAACCATAAATCAGGGCTGTGGATTCAGTAATGCAAAGCCCCGACGACTTAATTTCCCTGACTCCCTCATACACGTTTAATTGATAACTTTACTGTAGTATAATGGTAATATCCGGCTGTTTATCACCTTATGATACAACAATCAAGCTATTTAGATAGAACAGACACTGACAAGCAAAAGGGTAACAATGTTTTGATCTTTCCATCCACAACAGCTTTGTACATGAGACTCATCATTTTATAGACAATCTATCTATCTTATACATAAATGTGACTTGCAAGTATTTGGAATCTGCTTAGTTCCTCAGATTCTTGTCCTGTAACTGCATTGTTACTGTTTTGCTCCTAAAAATCAAAATGTTTATTATGTTGTTAGTATTTGGTAAATTGACCTTTGGCTTTCAGCTCTGCCTGAATCCTTCTGGGCTCTGAATCAGATTCAAGCAGGTCTTGACCAAAATCTGATCCCAGGTCTCTTCTACACGTTCCCAATGTTGGTGCAGACTGGACCAGTTTTTTCTTCAATTCTACCAACAAGTGTTGGATTGGGTTGAGGTCTGGGGACTGTGGAGGCCAATCCAGCGACTCTACCTCATTGTCATTGACCCCTTACTTCTCCAACCTTGACGTCTGCTTCAGGCCGTTGTCCTGCTGGACACGGTCACCCTCTTCATCCCCATAGTACTCGAGTGTATGAAGTAACTCATCTTGGAGGACACTCGCATATAGCTCAGCATTGAGGTCACCATCGATCCTGGTCAAGTATCCAACATCTTTGGCTGTGAAACATTCCCATATCCTCAGGCTTCCTCCACCAAACTTGACAGTTTCTTCAATTTCTCGTTCCTTTACAACCCTTTTCCATTGATTCTTCCAAACACAGTACCCCCAAACCCCCCCAAGCAGGTCCCGGTCTATTGACTTTCATCTCTTCTCTCCAAATCACCTTTTTCCAATCTTCCATTTTTCGTCCTTTTCTGTAAACGCTTTGCCGACACCTCTTATGACGAGATTGAAGTCGCGGCTTCTTCACCTTTTTTGGGCATCATTCCAGACCTGTGTAATGTGTGTTGCCCGGTGCTTGCATAGACATCTGTGATCTCGCTCTTATGAAGCATACGAGCCGCCTCAACTGCCGTGTATATTGTGTCAGAACTGATAGACCTTGTGATGAGCGGCTTGATGACCGATATTTCCCCGGGATGTCACCTCTTGGCTTTGGAATGGATGGACGGACTTCATTCTATATTCTTCCAGCTGTCAGGGCCTCACATGATGCAGTTTGGCAATTTTCTTAGCCCAGAGACGCCATCGGTGAGCTGGATGATGCTGCTTCGCTTTCCTTGGGAAATCTTCCTGGCTGCTCATCCAGTGACCTTTGGCTTGGGAATCAGCCTAATAACACAATGAGCTAGTAGGGAATGTGAGGACAGGTTGTAATTTGCAGTAACAAGAAGAAAATGGATTCTGCCACCACCAGGAGCAAAACAGTAACAATGTAGTAACATGACAAGAATCTGCAGAACTAAGCATATGCTAAATAGTTGCAGGTCAAATTATGTATGAGAGCCAAGATGATTGTCTATAAAATGATGGTAGCCTCATGTTAAAAGCTGTAGTGGATGGTGAGATATGGAGCCTGAAAGAAAAAAGTTCAAAACATTGTTACCCTTTTGCTTGTCAGTATAAAATACATTTATTGGAATACCATTTTAGAACACAAAAAAACCTTAAACATTATAAAAATATGCAAAATGGTGCTGTAAGTAGGAAAAAAAACTTTTCAACAAAAACCGTGTTGAATAACATTTGAGGAATGAGTTTATGACTTTGTTCTGAGAAATAGTATCGCCTCCATCAGACCCTGCATAGATGACCTCACATCTGATCTCAGTATTTCCAGGCTAGAGAACGGCCTCTCTACACTAACTTGGGTTGGGGGCAAAGCTGTGACCACAGGGGCAACATCTGTAACAATGTCAGGATATAAAGGAATTGCCTCAGACACAGTTAGGTCTGATGAATGGTTTAACTCTTCTACTCCTTTGAAAGCAAGTGACAAATTTTGCTGAAATCTGTTCAATCTGTTTGTTATGGGAGCGGACTCTTTTTCCCCTCCAATAACGCTTTGCCTGCTCCATGTCAACCAAATACTTTTCAAAATTAAACTCCTCATCTGTCGAGGCTGAAGATCTGGGAGCAGTAACACTGGCAAGACCCAATTCCTCTTGCGCTTTGCACTGCATCCAACTAATTGGACCAATTCGTATATTTTGGGAGTCTGAGTTGGTCCATTATATAACGACTCCACAGTCCTGCCCAGAATTTCATAGATGTGGCAGCATTTTTTCACACAACGTTTTTGGATACGATTACGGGCCCGTGTTGGACCTGAAAATTGCATCCAAAAATGTAGCGTCAATCGGAACAAACACGGATCCAAACAAGCAGCTGCGTGTTTGGATCCGTGGTAGATGCTGCAGGATCGCGCCCTATAGTTTATTACAGGGCTCCTGCTACATCTTTCGCTCCAAGAATTGACATGCAAATTCTTGGAACGGATCCGAAAAACGGACCCAACAGACGCAATGCAAGCACGCATCGGCGATCACTCATGTGAACAGTGTAAAACATACTGTTGTTAGATGTCTAGACGGAGCCAAACACACATCCAAAAGCGTATGTTCACACGCTGTGTGAACATACCCCAAGACAAACAAAACAATATGCCTTTCAGACTGTAAACAGAATAAGGCTATGTTCACACGGCTTAATTGCGGGACGTAATTTCGTCCCGCATTTACGCCGTGGGGAGGGGGGGGGGGGGGGCGGGGGGGAGTAAGCAGGGGGCCGGCACTTCGCCGGCCCATAGACTATCACTGCTAGCGGCGCGTATACGCCGCTAGAAAGTGACAGGTGAATTATCTCCCCGCCCGGCGGATTCGCCGGGCGGGGAGAGGAGACGTAATCCATAGTTCTCTATGAGAACTGTGAATTACGTAATGAATGGGCCGTTTTCGGCCCGTAATTGGCGCACTTCGGCGCGTAATTACGGACCGAAATACGGCCCATTTTAAGCCGTGTGAACATGGCCTAAGGAAAGTAAAGCTGGTATCGGAGTCCATACACACCAGAAACCCGCAGTGATAATTTCAGCCAAGGCCAGGCAGAATGGAATATGCCCTTTATCTGTGAAACCACAATGACCGGAATATAATATAACAACACACAAGTAACAAGTCATTCCTGATACAGACGTAGAACTACAAACCGTAATTTATTTTTCCATGCTGTAGAATACAAACACCGCAAAATAAACTGTTCAAATGGTCAGTAAACGTGTGGCGACATTAGTGGGTGGCGAAAAATGGAGGTCTATAGACATTAAGGAGAGCAGCTCATATGGGCCCATTGTATAGATCACGAGCCCAACATCCCGAAGCCACTGTGTGGAAGTAGAGTTAAAACGGGCGACAATTCCTCTAGAGCTACCATAGCCCTGACGATCTCTGCTTCACTTCTTTGCCGGTCACCAAATCACAGATAAGCGCCACTCACCAAAAGGAAGTTTTTGTTTTTATAAAAATAAGTAAAAATAAAAAAATTTAAAAAAACACACAACACAAAGAACCACATTTACAAATACTCTACAACTGTATTAGGGGCCATTCACACAGCGTTTATGAATCCGTTTTGGATCCAAAGATCACATCCAAAAGCGCAGCGTCAATAGGATCCTAAATGGATCCAACACGCATCCAACATGCGGCTGTGTGTTTGGTTGTGTGTTGGATGCAGCAGGATCGCGCCCTATGGTTTATTATAGGGCTCCTGCTGCGTCTTTCAGAACAAGAATTGAAATGTCAATCCTTGGGACGGATCCGAAAGACGCAATGAGACGCGCATGGGCGATCACTCATGTAAACGCTGATGTGTGGTTCCAAAGTAAAAGCAATGTAAATCACATTGCTATTTATTCGATACGGGTTTGGTTCCGTTTAGGATGTGACAGACTGATCCAAACACATCTAAAAACGCATGTTCACATGGACCCAACACAACATGTGAACATACCCTTAAATTAACCCTCTTAACGACCGCCCACCATCTTGACGTCGGCTGGAGCAGGTAGTTGGTCTGCAGCGACGTCTTTTCGCGTCGCTGCAGACATCGGAGTTTGTGGCGCCCGGCGACGCAGCAGTGCAGGGATCGGGGCTGTACTATATAGCCCTGATCCCAGAGAATCTCCTACGAGCACCAGGGAGCGGGGGAAACCTCTGCTTCCCGTGCTTAACCCTTTGATTGCGGCGGATCGTCACTGCAGCGCAATCAAAGGGTTCCTCTGCTTTGTCGGGTGATGGGAACACCCGGTGACCCGAGAGAGCCCGGGGAACGACTGCACAGACAGCCCTGGGCACCTAGAGTAGCCCCTGGGCTGTCTGTGTATGAAGCCAGTGATCAGGGCAGACTGTGTGCTGTCCTGATCACTGCCTGTGTCAGACTGACACAGATTATAATGTATTAGCATATATGAATATGTTAATACATTACTAAAGTGTAAAAAAAAAAAAAAGTAAGAAACAGTTATCCCTTCAGGGGATTTAAAAAAAAAAAAAAAAGTACAAAACAGAAAGTGTTAAAAAAATGAATAAAAAAAATTAAAATAAAAAAATAGATATTTAATAAAAAATTAATTGTGCATATATTACACACACAAAAAAAACCCTACACATATTAGGTATCCACACGACCGTACTAACCTGTAGAATTAATCTAACAAGTTAAAGTGTGAAATTGAATGGGTAAAAAAAAAAAAAAAAAAAAAAAAAAATATTTATATATATTTATATATATATTCCCCCATAAAGTACAACTTGTCTCAAAACGAGGCCACATACAACTACGTCATTAAGGAAAATTAAAAAAAGTTACAACTATTGAAACGCAAAGAGGCAAAAACTAAAATAATGTTCTGGTTATTAACTACTTTTCAGGCATTCGGCTTAAGGGGTTAAAAATCTAGTATAGATCAATAGTAATTTAATGGTGTTCTTGAATATTTGGATTAGATTTTATTATTTTTGAGCTGCAGGAGGTACATGGAGAATGAAGACACTGCCGCCAGCTTCAGCGCTGGAACACACATACACACGCACGCACATATATACATACACATGCGTATATGTGGGGGTGTGTCTATATGTAAAAGTGTGAAGCTGGTGTCTGTAGTGTCAGTTTACCTCCTGCAGCGGTCATGCACCATTCGATAGTGCGCGGGCGGTGATGCCAATAACATGGCACATGACCACTGAGGCCACTGACTGGCTACAGACTTCATGTGCCATCCACAAGTGCAGTAGGTATAAGGAGACAACGCCGGCGGCTTCAGTGCTGGAATGGCACCAAGAACAAAAATCAGGTTTCTTATGTTTGTTTTAGACAAAGGAGATACTCACATGGCGGAATTGTGCTGCCATATGCCTGAAGTAAAGCTCACAATTACAGTAAAAATCATAGCACTCATTAAGTGAAGTGACGTTTTCTCCGAAAAACAAACATGGATGGCCACCGGCTGGCACAGAGCACTGGTCAGCGCGTATGTTTAAAGCAGCATGCTTATAGCAACATGCACTGTATGTGTCGCTATATGTCTGCAATAAGCAGTGTGAAGTCGCCCTATTATAAATGTATTTAATGCTCTATTTTTAAGTCAGTTGCCCCCTTTAAACATAAATTGTCTGGTAAAAAATGATGAAACGGTGGAGGCTTCCTTTAAAGAGCAGCAGAAGAAGAGTCTTGGTGCCACATGTCATGAACAAGCGACTTGGTGAATAATTATAAAAACGCATGTGTTTAAAAAAAAAAAAGTGCTGCAAAACTCACATTTTTATTTTTTTATTTTAGTGGTTTTATAATTTACTCTAAGGCTATGTTCACACGGCTGCGCTCAAATACGGCTGAAATCCGTCCCAGTAACTATGGTAATCCACAGTTCTCATAGAGAACTATGGATTCCGTCTCCTCTCCCCGCTCGCCGGATTTCGCGAGCGGGGTGAAAGTGCACATTATCCCGGCGGGATACGCGCCGTGGATAACGGATGTCTATGGGGCCGTCCCCCCCGCCCCCACGCCGTAATTGCGGGGCGAAATCCGTCCAGCAATTACAGCGTCAATCAGCCGTGTGAACATAGCCTAAGTCTGCATCCACACAGCAATATGAAAATACCGGTCGGATTCTGACCAAAGAATTTTGGGGGACGGTTCTGCCCGCGGTTTGCGGATTCCCCGTCCCCCCCTCAATCACTGACATGTACATCTTCTGCTCGAAAACCGGGTGGAAGAATGAACATGTGCCAAGATTTTCGGACCGCCGGCGGTGTAAAATACCATCCATCTGAAAATCTGTGCAGTGGAGACTGATGCACGGATTTTCTGTTAAAGTCTATTAGGATGGTTGACAGTCGGTTTACAGGTGGCTTTCAAATCCGAAAACCGCCTGTAAATCTGACCGAAAATCCTGCCGTGGGGCAAGTCCCAATTTGGCAAACTGGTGAAATATAGGTTAGTCAAAATTTTTTTATTTTATTATTATTATTTTTTTTTTTTAATTGCTTGCATTTGAAAAAAAAACAAAACACTGTGTGAAACCAGCCTAAGGGTAGGGTCACACGGCTGATTTAGATAATTTTAAGCACAGAAATATGTGTCAAATATTCGTCTGAAAAGGACCTCACATTTTCCAGTTTTCATGAGGTTTTTTCCATGTGGTTTGCTCGTAGCTTTTTAGCATTGTTTATTTCCCTTAAAGGGGTTGTCTCACTACAAGGATTGCATTTTATGTAAAAGATCTTGCAAAAACAAATCACTTTGCAATATGTGTCCATTACCATTGTCCTACCTATTATTAGATATCCCCTCTTGGATGTGTTGCATCAGCTCATCAGGTCACTATAGCAACAGACCTGTTATATCTCTCATGATAGGCTGCGAGCACTGGTTGCTATAGCTACAGACCTGTTCCATCTCTCCTGATAGGCTGCCAGCACTGGTTGCTATCGCTACAGACCTGTTCCATCCCTCCTGATAGGCTGCCAGCGCTGGTTGCTATAGCTACAGACCTGGCTTCTACTGCAGCCTAGTAGAAGCCAGTAAACACACCCCTGAATTCAAAATGAAACCAAGTAAACAGGACTGAGGTGAGATGAATCAATGTAGTGAGACAAACCCTTTAACACCCATACAAATTTTGTGCCAGGGCGTTTTTTGGGGCACGGATCCGCATCCCTTTTGGACACCATTATGAAGCTCTCCATCATTTCCTATGGGCATTTTACGCACCAAAAAAATCTCAAGAATTGACGTCACTTATTTTTCAGCACCAAAAATACGTATGAGTGACAATGCTGTTT
Organism: Phyllomedusa bahiana; assembly: GCA_025379985.1. Classification (NCBI taxonomy): domain Eukaryota; kingdom Metazoa; phylum Chordata; class Amphibia; order Anura; family Hylidae; genus Phyllomedusa; species Phyllomedusa bahiana. The sequence goes on from JAODAL010023497.1 coordinate 29,381, forward strand.
TGACATAGGAATCAATGGAAATGACCTGGAGACGTTTTTATATAGTCATATCCAACGATATTTTGGGGGCAGAGTCTGCGCCAAACCCGCCCCGAAAAACAGCATCAAAATCAGCCGTGTGAACAGACCCCAACAACTAGAACATGGCCTTCATGGCTGATTGGCAGAGGAGTTTTCAGCGCGATGAGACTAATTACCCTTCTTCTACATCTCCGATTATTGATTACTAATGTTGATCGAACTGTTATAGAAAAGTAAAGTTCTAGGAGAACTTCTCAAATTTCAACAACTCGAACCGAACATTTTTCTGTTCGTTCCGAGTACAGTTCTACTTGTACACGCCATTTTCAGTTTCGTTTTCAGCGCCTTTCTGCACTTTTGGCGGCCATCCAATCAGTGCAGAGCACAGAAGTGTCAAAAACGTCATCGCTGAGGTGTAGGGCTCTCATTGGCTGCTAAAAACACAAGACCATGTTATATATATTTCACTGTATTGCCTTATGACCGCCATTTTCAGCTCACTCTCTGTACTGTACAGACTGCTCTTAATTAGATAGCATTTTCCTCTCCATAGACATCAATAGTTAAGGAGTTTGGTATTGCTGGCTGCATCTTTCCCACACCCAGAAGCTGTTATTTGGCAAAATTTGCAGGCTCACATAATGCCTACAGTAATAATAATAATAATCTTTATTCATATAGCGCCAACATATTCCACAGCACTTTACAATTTAGGCCATGTTCACACGGCTTATTTTGGGACGTATTTCAGTCCGTAATTCAGTCTGTACTGCGCGAATTACGGCTGGAATACATCCCAGTCATTATGGTAATCCACAGTTCTCATAGAGATCTATGGATTACGTCTCCTCTCCCTGTTCGCACAATACGGCGAGCAGGGAGAGAAGTGACATGTCACTTATTCATGGCGTATATGCGCCGAGAATAATGAACGTCAATGGGGCCGGCGGGCTGCCCCCCCCCCCCGCCCCCACGGCGTAATTGTGGGGTGAAATACGTCCCGCAATTAAGCCGTGTGAACTAAGCCTTAGAGGGTATACGTACAGACATTACACATTAAAAGAACTTACAGATGAGACACAAGGTGAGAGGACCCTGCTAACGAGAGCTTACAATCTAGGAGGGGAACTCCCATATACATGGATATATTATATAGAGTGCTTGGATTTGCTAAATCAAACCCAAAAGTTCCGTTTTTGCAGTTTTGGGGGTTCAGTAATTGTATAACACACCGTCTCCAAATCTCCTATGTGTCAAAGGGCTTTTGGGCCCTCTCAGGATGCAGGGCCCTGTAGCAGCTGCTACCGCTGCACCTCCTATAGCTACGCCCCTGCTTGCAAGCTGTCCTCATCTTTTCAGTTAGCCATTGAAAGGAATGAAGTATTTTAGCCTCTCAATTTTTTTCTGTCACTCATAAGCTGGATACATGGAACAACTTAGTGAAAAAAAAATGTGGCTTTGCTATGGATGGTAATTCCAGCTTCTCACCTGGATAGGTAAAAAAAAAAAAAAAAAAAAAAAAAATTAACCAGAACATCTTCTCCCATAGACTTTAATGGAGTTTGAATAGTATTTCAAACTGAACTCACAAAAGTTTGAGGTTCTAATCGAACTAGAACTTTTTACTGTTCGCTCAACGCTATCGATTACCTAAAATGCAACCTGTGTCCGGTTCCCTTTAAGGCCGTGTTCACACTGCTTATTCAAGCCGTAATTGCGAGCCGGATTGCGCTCGCAATTCCGGCTTGAATAAGGGGCAGTGCGGGGGGGCGCGGCCCGCCGGCCCCATAGACTTGCATTATCCACGGCGCGTATTGCGCCTGGATAATGTGCAGGTGACTTTCTCCCCGAGGAGCGACGGAATCCACTGTTTTCTATGAGAGCTGTGGATTACTGTAATTACTGCGACGGATTGGAGCCGTACTGCAGCGCAAATCCGGCGCCAATCTGCGGCGAAATAAGCCGCGTGAACGGCCCCTAAGGATTGTGATCATGCGGGCGGCACGTATGCTATGCTGTACTCCCTGACCTTCCAGGGCCTTTCCAGACATACTGGGTTATATCTTGGTGAGACTTCAAAAGTGGTAAAACAGGCACCTTTAGGATGTGTGGGGCTGCAGCGGATACGAGCCTCGTGGCTGTGGAGCAGCACACTACAGCTGTTTGTTACCCTGTTTTAGGTTTCATATTTTTTTTCCTGGCTCCTTGGTTGAATAACAGGAAACCGGTTGATGGAAAGAAATCTGAAACCCTCCATTTCTCAGCTCCTCGAATTAAGCAGCTGCTGCTCTAAAGGAAAAGTCTGAAGCGCTCTAGATTATGATGGTTCAGATAAACCGGGCTTCATCAGGGGTCAACTTCATGCGTCCAGATCTCTGCCCTTTTCCAGGGGTGTATGCACAGTCATTGACGTGATCTGCCTAAACCGTTACTAAACCTAAGAAAGCACAGCTAACTAAACAAGGGAGCGCAGGAGCCAGATATCGGATTCACTCATGCTTGCTCAAACACAGGATAAGCACACATCACTATTTGCAGAAAATGACTGGGGCCACCCACAATCTATACCGTCTGCCCTGGTGCCCGTGATAAGCGCTCCATGGTCACGCCACATGAAAGTGAAATGTACAGTTACTTCAGCTTTTAATGGTGGGATACAGACATACGGCTGGATGCAGAGACTTCAGTGGTCCGAATTTTGGAATAATCCTCAAATGGGAGTCTACCACCAATTTTTATTTTACCCGTTGAAACAAGATGCTGATGGCCTTTTCTTCAGGGCTGTGGAGTCGCAAAGCCAAAGCACCGACATTTCACAAACCTCCGACTCCCTCATACATGGCTCATATTTATGTGATAACATCAGGCTATTTATCACCTTATGATACAATAACCAAGCTATTTAGGTAGAACAGACACTGACAAGCAAAAGGGTAACAATGTTTTGGTCTTTTAAACACTTGTGGGGAGAGTTGAAGAAAAAGCTGTATTTGTATCCAAGTCCAGTCTGCACCAACATTGGGAATGTGTAGAAGAGACTGGGGGGGATCAGATTTTGGTCAAGATATGCTTGAATCTGATTCAGAGCCCAGAAGGATTCAGGCAGTATTGAAAACCAAAAGGTGATTTCCCAAATACTAACAAAATAATAAAAATTTACATTTTGATTTTTAGGGAGCAAAACAGTAACAATGCAGTTACAGGAAAGAATCTGCAGAACTAAGCAGATGCTAAATACTTGCAGGTCAAATTTATGTATAAGATAGGGTGACTGTAATAAAAATTACAGTAGCCTCAATGTACAAAGCTGTAGTGGATGGTAAGAAATGGAGCCTGAAAGTCACAAGTTCAAAACATTATTACCATTTTTGCTTGTCAGTGTAAAATATATTTATTGGATATGACTTTAGAACACAAAAAAAATTGTAAATATGCAAAACACTGCAGGAACATTTGTGGAGTCTCTGAATTTGTTCTGAGAAATAGTATTGCCTCCATCAGATCCTGCATACATGACCTCATGTCTGATCTCATTATTTCCAGGCTAGAGAACGGCCTCTCTACACCAGGGGCGTAACTACAGGGGGAGCTGACGTAGCAGCTGCAACGGGGCTCGGGACCTTAAGGGCCCCACTGCTGATATGTCTGCTCCCCCTGTGATTCGGCTCCTGCGCCTGCTCTGGGGCCCTGAGACAAATGTGAAACAGGGGGTGCGCTGAGAGCGGGCCCCTCTGTTTCACAAGGAATTCAGGGCCGTGCGGCCATACACACACAAAGAGAAGCTGCCCTGTGTGCGGTCCCAAGTCCCAGTGTTATCTGCACATAGAGCGGCTTCCCCCGGGCCCCCTCTGTGTCTGCAGCCGGGATTACAGATGACATCAGTGAGGCACGCCCAGGGGGCGGGGCCTCACGGAGTTGAATCCTGGCGTCATCTCCTCGGCGGCAGAGGAAAGCCCGCGCGCAGAGAGAGGGAGGGCCCTGCAGTCACTGAACACGCAAGTGTAAGGAAACCTCTTTGTGTGCATATATGTGACTCGGGGCCGGGCCTCTCCACACACAGGGCAGCTCTTCTTTGTGTATAAATCATACAGGCCTCCCTCCTGTCCAGGTCCCCAGCCCCCATACAGGCCTCCCTCCTGTCAGTCCAGCCCCATACAGGCCCCCCTCCTGCCGGGTCCCCACCCCCATACGGGCCCTCCCTCCTGTCCAGGTCCCCAGCCCCATACAGGCCTCCCCCCTTTCCAGGCCCCCAGCCCCATACAGGCCTCCCTCCTTGTCCAGGTCCCCAGCCCACATACAGGCCTCCCTCCTGTCCAGGTCCCCATTCCCCATACAGGCCTCCCTCCTGTCCAGGCCCCCAGCCCCCTTTACAGGCCTCCCTCCTGTCCAGGTCCCCAGCCCCCATACAGGCCTCCCTCCTGTCCAGGTCCCCAGCCCCCATACAGGCCTCCCTCCTGTCCAGGTCCCCAGCCCCCCTACAGGCCTCCCTCCTGTCCAGGTCCCCAGCCCCCATACAGGCCTCCCTCTGTCCAGGGCCCCAGCCCCCATACAGGCCTCCCTCCTGTCCAGGTCCCCCGCCCCCCCTACAGGCCTCCCTCCTGCCCAGGTCCCAGCCCCCATACAGGCCTCCTCCTGTCCTGGTCCCCAGCCCCATACAGGCCTCCCTCCTGTCCAGGTCCCCAGCCCCCATACAGGACTCCCTCCTGTCCAGGTCCCCAGCCCCCTACAAGGTCCTCCCTCCTGTCCAGGTCCCCAGCCCCCATACAGGCCTCCCTCTGTCCAGGTCCCAGCCCCCTTTCACAGGCCTCCCTCCTGTTCCAGGTCCCCAGCCCCCATACAGGCCTCCCTCCTGTCCATCCCCAGCCCCCATTACAGGCACTCCCTCCTGTCAGGTCCCCAGCCCCATACAGGCCTTCCCCTCTGTCAGGTCCCAAGCCCCCATACAGGCTCCCTCCTGTCCAGGTCCCCAGCCCCCATACAGGCCTCCCCCCTGTCCAGGTCCCAGCAGCCCCATACAGGCCTCCCTCCTTCCAGGTCCCCAGCCCCCATACAGGCCTCCCACCTGTCCAGGTCCCAGCCCCCATACAGGCCTCCCTCCTGTCCAGGTCCCCAGCCCCCATACAGGCCTCCCTCCTGTCCAGGTCCCCAGTCCCCATACAGGCCTCCCTCCTGTCCGGTCGCCCCCATACAGGCACCCCTGTCAGGACCTCCCTCCAGGCCCCCAGCCCTCCTTATGGGCCCCCCCATACAGGTCCCCCTGTCCATAACTCCTAGCCCCTCCATCCTGACCCTTAGCCCCCCATACAGGCCCTTCAGTCCACCATCCATCCCCCTGTCTAGGCCCCCAAGTCCCGTCAGCCGTAGGCTATGTTCACACGGCTTATTTTGGGGCGTATTTCGCAGCGTACTGTGCTTAATAGTCGGCAAAATGCACCCCATAATTACGGTAATCCATAGCTCTCAGAGAACTATGGATTACGCCTCGTCCCCCTTCCCTGCACGTACTATACGATTGTATTGTACGCACAGGGAGATAAGTGACTTGTCAATGGGGCCGGGAGGATGCGCCCCCCCGCATAGCGGGAGTGATAGCACAACTCCCAAACACCCGGCGTAATTGCGGAGGGGGGCCCCATCCAAAAGTTTGCTTTGAGGCCCAGGCTTCTCTAGTTATGGCCCTGCTCTACACTAACTTGGGTTGGGGGCAAAGCAGTGACCACAGAGGCAACATCTCTAACAATGTCAGGGTATAAAGGAATTGCCTCGGCCACAGTCAGTCTTGATGAATGGTTGAACTCTTCTACTTCTTTGAAAGCAGGTGAAAAATTTTGCTGAAATCTGTTTGCCCTGGGAGCAGAATCTTTTTCCCCTGGGCAGCGCTTTGCCTGCTCCATGTCATCAATTACACTCCTCATGTGATAAGGCTGAAGATATGGGAGCAGTAGCACTGGCCGGACCCAATTCCTCTTGCTCTTTGCATCAAACTAACTGGACCAACTTATTGTATATTTTGGGAGTCGGAGTCGGTCCCTTTTAGGACGACTGCAACTCAGACTCCTGCAAAATAGGCACCGACTCCGAGACTCCGACTCCACAGCCCTGCTTTTCTTAGCAGTTTTTATTTTATGACTGTAGATTTTTTCATTCTGTTGTCTATAGGTGATTAAGGGGGCGGCCATCTTGTCTGAGCTGCTTTAAACAGCATTTAGAGAGATGCTTTACAGCAGCTACATGGAAGTGAACAGGAGCAGTCCCATTGATTTCTATACGAGAGTTTTCTGGGCAGGCTCTGTGACCTGGGAAGAAATCAGTGTGCAGGGAGGGGGAGAGGGCGAACTGCGACTCTCTCCTCTTGTGAGTGCTGGATCCTGTGTTATCTATACACATTGGCGTCACCTTTCAGTGCAATTCTGCCTGTGTCGATAATGAGGAGACTACTGAAAAGTTCTCTCTACAGAACAGGAAGTGTCAGACTATTGATAGGCCTAGTAGTCAAAGAGAAAACTGCAGGATTCAGGATTTTTTTTAAAAAAAAATATTGATAGCGAAAAATATATGGGTGACATGTATGTATTTTGGCTCCCAGACGCCATTTTTTTGCGCACATTTGTAGCGTAGAAAGCCTGAATCTATGAATCTGTTCTACTGTGGGTCAGATTAGGCACTTTCTAGCTCCAAAACGACAACTCAGGCTCGGATAAACCACTTTTAACCTGCTCTACCTGTTCCAGCAGTAATGCGCCCAGCTTTGCCGTTCTATAGTCATATATATGTTGATTGTGGTGCAACCCGTCTCCAGAAGGCCCCCCCCCCCATATCAGGCGCATTACAAAGTGCTATGGGTGCCCAATAATGCGTCAAATTTTGGCATGTGCTGGGTTATAAATCTAGAGAAGAGGGCTGCGCCAGTATCTGGGCTGAAAGGACGCCAGAATACTGGCACAGCCCCATACATACATGTCGCCCTATGTGTTTAACATAAAAACAGGAGTTAAACAATAGGTCATTTTCGGATGACACATTACCTTTAAATAGTCCTAATATTTCAAGATTTTCAGCAATATCAGCAGCCATATGATTACTGTATGTATCAAGCCTGAAAACTACCAACAAAAAAAAAAAAAAAGGTGGTCCAACGAAAGCTCAGTTGGGTTCAGGTCTGGGTAAACAGGGCGTCGGGGTAGTACTTAGAAGTCTCGGTCATGTTCTTCCTTCCAACCGGTGTCGGACATTTCCAGCCATGTTGCATTGTCTTGCTGGAAGATCCCACCCGTCCCAGGGAAGACAATCAGCCTGTATGGGTGTACGTGATCTGCAAGGGTAGATCTATATCCAGACTGGTTGAGTTTGCCTTCCACATGGATGAGAGGCCTAGAGCATGCCCTGAAAACATTCCCAGAACACTGCCACCACCCACCTGTGATCTTCCAGCATTGACAGCTCGTCAGGCAAGAAATATCAGAGCACCCACCATGCAAACGTCCATTTGTTCGATGAAGAGAGAACACGACTCATTGGAGAAGGCAACTCTCATACTGATCTTGCTGTGAAGGCCTTTTCGGCCGATGCAACTTGGTTAGCAAATGTGCAGTGACCACCTGTCTGCTGCAGGCCTCCATACTGACTAGCGCCCGCTGAATTGTCACGTTAGACATATGTCTGATCCTGGTTCATTTTGGAAGTGAGCAGCTCCACTGTAGCACGGAGATCCCCAACTCCATTCCTCAAGACCCACCACCAGGTCCTGTCTTCTGGCTTTCCTTAGCATTGCATGGCTGATATAATTATGGTCTGTGGGAGATCTTGAAAACATGACCTGTTGGTGGGTCTTGAGGACTGGAGTTGGGGGGACACTGTTGCAGCATGTCGGCGGCACCTGCGCATCTTCATAGTCAATGTTCCCGAGTCACTGACTCACAATGGCGCAACAGTTCACAAACTGCGCAGTTTCAGAAATACTACCTCCTTCGGCCTGAAAGGTTTGCGAAAATCGCTTCATTCACACAAGGGAGTCATAAGTCATCAGACAGCCTTTCGCATATATACCCGCCAAGCCAGCTCACCACAAAAGTAGGAAGTGGTCATAATAATGATAGAATATATATATTCCTCTGACCTCGTTATCCGTCCTCTGCCTGCCCTGACCTTTGGTTTGGTCTCCACATGCCTCTACCTCCAGCCTACTTGTCTATGCTTCTCATCTGCCCTCTGGCACTGCGTATGGAAGTCCGTTGTCTCTTCAAGTATCAACCTTGTTAAAGGGGTGTCCATGTCTTAACAAAAAGATATTATGGGGCGGGGGGGAAAAAAAAAAAACAACCCATACTAACCTTACCCTGGTCCTTGGTTCCAGCGCTGTATCTCTCCGGCAGGCCGCTGCTGTAGCCGCCGATTGGCTCCGAACACTAATGAAAGAGGAGGCTTGAGTCTTCTGTAACCAAATCGCTGGCTGCAGTGGTGATGTGCCCGTCTGGAAGTGGCAGAGTGAACAGAAGTCTGGAGAGATGCAGCACTGGAAGTGGGGAAGGGGAGTATAGGAGTTTCTAAAAAAAAAATTTGACCCCAGGAGCATTATATTATTTTTTCTTAAGACTTAACCCCTTTAAAGGGTGAAAGCCAAGCAGCTCCTTAAAGAGGTTTTCTCACAATGCGGTTTCAGAGTCACAGGCAGCTTCATACTCACATGGGCTGAGCAAGCTGTAGGTAGTTCTACAGCAGTGATTAGCATATCTAGCTTCTCTATAACTAGATGAGCGATACAGCGACATAAGTGCAGGAGATTTAATCTGCAGAAAAACAAAGCTCCAAGAAGTGAAAACAAGTGCTTATCAGAGGCGAACTAGCTAATCTTGTTAGAGATAAAGACTCTGCTCCATCCATACATGGTGACATCACTTTCTGCTGTCTAATCAGAAAGGGAGATATGGACAGCACCCTAGTGCACTCAGAGCAGATAAAATCTCTCATCTCCTGTGCAGAGCAATATCAAAAAAGAGTAATGCAGTTAGTAATCGTCTTCATTTATCTTTTCCTACATGTTAAAAACTCCACTACCCAGCATGGTTCTACACTACAACCTGTGACCTGATCCACTGCCTGTCTCCATCGAGACATGACATCCTATATCACGCTCTGTCCTCATTTGGAGAGCTCCACACCCACACACTTTGGTATTTGACTTGGTTAAAGCAGTAAAATGTCTTCGAGTTTCATGTCACAGACAACAAGAAGACTATTGTTCAAGAGAAAATGGATAAATACTATATTTAGTTTGCACACGGAAGGATGAGGGAACAGCAAACAATCACTTCTGTAAAGTTTTCCTCTTTATGCTAAAAAAGCAGAAATTTGCAGTTTTTACAACGCTACCGTAATCTGACCCAAAAAAACACCCAGCAATGATGTGTGCGGACACAGTTATGTAGCCAGACTTTCAGATTTACAAAGATTCGCCACAATCAGACAATTAGAAAGAGAAGTCTGAAACCGACAAACTGCGCTTAGAATGAAGCAGGGGTCTGCAACGTCGGCTCTCCAGCTGTTGGGAAACTACAACTCCCATCATGCATTTATATAATTTAGATCAGTGGGCATGATGGGATATGTAGCTTCCAAACAGCCGGAGAGCGATGTTGCAGACCACTGGAATAAAGACTAGTTTTCATTACATAGTGGTGCATAGGCCAGTTGTCCGCCATCTTTATTTCTTCTTTCCCTTTGATACAGATCACTTAAAGGGGTTGTCTCATCTCAAAGTTTCATAGGATGCATGAATGAAATAATGCTGCTTTGCTCGGTCACTTCCTTGTCAAGCTGTCTGTAATTAGCATATGAGCTCTGTGTATTCAGACCTCTACTAATTAGATAAATCTCCTGCTGTCAGGACCAGGTAAGCTTCTGAGTTGAACAGCAGTAATTACTGGCTTTTGTCTGAAAGATCAGATAACAAACAAGCTCTCACTGTCCGAAGTTGTGAGCTGCCCTGACCTATGTGATAACCTCACTCCCTGCTATCAGATAGAACAAACAGCGGGGGGAGAAGTACACAGGTCGGTCACTTGGGGAACCAGAGAGAGCACAGAAGGTGATAAAATCACTTGTAGCTCCTTAGCAAAAAAAATGAACAACGCAATATGTTTGGAAAACATCTTTATTTAGTGTTCCCAACATGTTGAAAGCTAATCTTTGTAGCGAGACAACCCCTTTAACATGGCAGTCGCCATGTTTTTTATTTTGCTACTTTCGGACCAAGACAGGAAGTAGTAAAACCACCATCTTTGTACACCTAATGCATTGTAATACAATGCATTAGGCTATATAAATGATTGTGCCTCGTAGGAGGACTCGGTTAAAGTAAAAAAAAAAAAAATTTAATTAAAAGTTAAAAAAAAAGTTACACATCGCCTGGTCTGAAAATGTCTGATCTATTAAAATCTAAAATAACTTGTCTCGTACGCTGAACACCATAGAAGGAAAAAAAAAATCCAAAAATTCCAATTATTTAGTTTTTGGTAATTTCACATCCCCTAAAAATCGGAATAAATTTAACCAAAAAAGTCGCATGTATTCAAAACTGGTAGCAATAAGAGGTAGACTTAAGCCTGCAAAAAGAAATGCCGCCTCACTGACGTCCTTAGGTGTTCGTACAAAAAAGTTATTGGTCGCACAAAATGGCTCCGCCGCACAACTTTCTAAAATAGAAAATGTTTGACATTTTTTTACGGTACCAAAACATAACGGAAGCCTCTCATGTTTAGTATTGCTGGATGCGTTAAAGGGGTTTTGCCACAATCTCATTTCCTACCTCCTGCATCCTGCTCTGCAGCTGTGTGCTCAGAAGGGGGCGTGTGTGATTTGTTTGAATTGCATATCATGTGACCCAGCAGGATAACATCACCATGCCTCTCCTCTCTGTAGTCAAAGAAAGGTCTGTTTATAAAAAGCATTGTGAGTAGTTGAGAGGTAACGTTTTTGCCTCCAGGTGCAAAGGTCCTAGGTTCAAATCCCTGCAGGAACCAAAACTGTGTTTTGTTTTTGTTTTTTTCTCTTTATCGATGCACAGACCTGACTGAGGTTTCTTTTTTTTATTTTTATTTATTTGCACTGTTTGACTAATTACTAAGGAGACAGTAGCTGTCTGAGAGGATAGGTGATGTCTGACTAGGAGTGAGGAGCTTTCAGCCCTGGTCGTATCCCCTGGAGACAAGCTCTAAGCAATGGATCACTAAAGGAGCAGCTAAAACAAAAACGGTGCAGAATTTTTAATAATAAGGAATGGTGAAAATGTTTATTTCATTTGCAAACTTCCAACGTCAATTTTACTTCGTGGCAAAACCCCTTTAAGGAGCTACAAGTGATTTTATCACCTTCTGCGCTCTCTCTGGTTCCCCCAATGATCGACCTGTGTACTTCTCCCGTCTGCTGTTTGTTCTATCTGATAGCAGGGAGTGACGTCACCACACAGGTTGTGCAGCACAGAACTCCAGACAGTGAGAGCTTGTTTGTTATCTGATCTTTCAGACAAAAGACAGTAATTACTGCTATTTACTTTAACTCAGAAGCTTCCCTGGTCCTGACAGCATGAGATTTATCTAATTAGCAGAGGTCTGAATACACGGAGCTCATATGCTAATTACAGACAGCTTGACCAGGAAGTGACAGAGCAAAGCAGCATTATTTCATTCAAGTGATCGTGAGCCCGCGATGGGGTGAAAAGGGTTCTCTCACCATGCTGTGTCACTGACTCACCAACAGTTTTGCACTTACTCTGTCTCCTCAGGCTGTTGGTGGTTCTCTAACAGTGATTAGTATATATTCAACTGCTAGTGAGCTCTTACTCTGACATTGCAGAAGATTGTGGTAACAGGTAAAGCCATGTTTTTCAGAACACACAGCACATGTACCTTTTGTTTATTGAAGCTAATCTTGTTAGATATAATTAGTTTGCTTCGCTCTCAGTCATTGAGGTGACAGCACTCTCTGCTCTCTGCTAAATCAGATAAAAAATGTCCCTGTTCTTAGCTAATCTGTTACCAGACGTCCATCTGATATGCAGGTAACCATAGTGTGCATTTCAGAGCACGTAAAAACACTCTTATCTCAAGACTAAAGTAAAATCTATTGACCAATGTATTTACAAAGAGTCTTCATTTAACTGTTCCTTTAAGTTGAAAACCAATCTTTGTAGTGAGAAAACCCCTTTAAAGCAGCAGTGATGACTTTGGATTTGCAAATGTTGCTCTGCTCTGAGTTCTAGCTAAAGGGCAGCAAGCAGCAGATCAGCGCCTATAACTTCTGCCCCCTAATAAACCTAGCAGAGTCTCCTATGCGCTCCAATGAGATGCAGCTTCAGCCCGTCTCCTCTGCGACCGGGCTGTCCCGGATTCTCACGGTCAGCTCTTACAAGTAGGGGGCACGAGAGAACAGACAAGCTGCAGCTCATAACATACACCGGAGATTTTGCCTACAGAATCTTGCAGCCCCTCAAGTTATACAGCTACTGGTCTGAGGAATCATTTTTGTAGGACCCTAGATGACAATAGGATAAATCGTGCTGGTGTTTTATTAAGGGTTAACTTCACAAGTCTATGAGGCTTCATGTAAATGACTAAGGAAACATCCCTGGAAAAAAGTGATCAGCTTTAATCTTCAGTAAATGGAAGAAAATACAACTAAATAAAAACAGAGAAGCCAGATATTAGCAACCATTTTTTTTTTGCGCAAAAAGGGACTTCAACTATACATAAACCATGAGCTCTGAAACTATTCTCATTTCTTCTGTCCCTGAATATACTCAGAGTCTCCTGTGTATTCATATAAGTTGCAACTTAAAGGGAATGTATCATCAAAAAATTACTTCTTGTTTAACTCACTTTTTATGTTAACCAAAATTGTGTTTATTTTTTTTAATTTTTCATATTACTTTCAATATTTTTTTAAAAATTCCTGTTCTGTAGAGAAAGATATTCAGCAGTCTATTCATTATCAGCACAAGCAGGGTTACACTGAAAGGGGGCACCAATGTTTATAGATCACACAGGATTCACCAGGCACAATAGGAGATGTCACAGCTCCCCCTCTCCCCCTCCCTGCACACTGACTTCTTCCCAGGTCACAGAGCCTAGAAAACTCTCCTATAGAAGTCAGTGGGACTGAATTAGTCTTAAAGGGGTTGTCTCACTACATTGATTCATCTTACCTCAGTCCCGTTTTCTTGGTTTCACTTGAATTCAGGGGCGTGTCTACTGGCTTCCACTAGGCTGCAGTAGAAGCCAGGTCTGTAGCTATAGTAACCAGTGCTGGCAGCCTATCAGGATAGATCAAACAGTTCTGTAGCTATAGCGACCTGAGGAACTGATGCAGACCATACACATATTGCAAAGTGACTTGTTTTTGCAAAACCTTTAACATAAAAAGCAGCAATCCTTGTAGTGAGACAGCACCTTTAAGGCTCCTATGTGAATGAAGCTGCTGTAAAGTATGTCTCTAAATGCTGTTAAAAGCAGTGCAGGCAAGAATGCTGTCCCCACAATCCTATATAGACGACTGAATTGAGAAATCTACAATCAGGAAATAAAAATGGCTAAGAAGCAAAGAATATGGGTCAGGATCTTGATTTAATCAGTTAAAAAAAAAAAAAAATACACTGGACAGATTCCCACTAAAAAGGTGCTCCCACCATAGACTGCTGTCATATCGACAGGAAATACCATCAAAGTCTGATAAGTGCAGGTCCGACCCCATCTCGGAAACGGGCCTCTGAAAGTTATGGCTCAGAATGCAGAGCCGGTCACGCTCGTGCACTCTCTCCATTCTGTTCTACGAGTACAGCTGAGCCCTGTGTTTGGCTGTACGCAGCACTCCCATAGAACAGAACGGAGGATTGAGCACACGCATGACCCTCTTCATTCCAAGCCATATCTTTTGAGGGTCCGTTCCCAACATAAGTGCTACCTGCCCCTATCAGACTTTCGTGGCAGATCCTAGGGATTTGCCATCAAACGGTATGGTGGGAACACCCCCTTGAAGTCCACCTTCTCGCCCTCCTACTGGTCATTGACAGGTTTCTCCATGTCAGACCTTAGAAATTGAAGGAATCTCAGTCCGATAGGTTCTTTGCACAGTGGCAACCGTTCATTTATGTCAGATGCGGAGATTGTTCGACTTATATCCCCCTTTCAGGTATACCAGCTGGTACCTGAAGGCTGATCTTTCGGGAACTTTGGGAAGACTTAAATTGACATGAGATGGACCCTGAGATCAATGATGTAGGGGTTGGGCTTTATTCCTCCACCAGAGCTCTCTCTCTTTTGCATAACCTCTTATATGAACTTCCCCTTTCACGTACTTACTCACTTACCTACTTATTCCCAAGATATACTATATATCTTGATATTTATGGCAAAATGACAGGCACATGATTGGGCCTGGGGGCAGTGTCTCTCCTGTACGGTACGGAACTACAGTTTAAATGTTCGATTTTATTGTTATAGTATATGGGCTAATATTTACTCTATATATTTGCCTTTTATTTTTCTCTCTATTACACGTCGGCCTGATAGGATGCTAAATGACACAACCAAACGGCACGGCTAGGCTATGTTAATATGGTTAGTCAATGTGGTCTATGGTCATATTCATTGACCTGGCACAGTATGTAAAGGGGCGCTCCGGGTCCGTGCCCAGACCCACATCGAAGCGTCAGGAAAACTGGTGACTTGAAAGCCACATCTTGAGGGATGGGATTGTGGGGTCGGGTTATGCGGATCGGGAAGGGTCACCTAGAAAGGAGGATAGGTGTGTTGGCAGCTGGTTACGGCCTGTAAGAAATATGATAACCGATGTTGAAGGCGTCACCGTAAAGTTTTAAAGTTTTATCATTTTGTACAATGTATTGGAGACAAACTTTTTGCTTACATTCTTCACTATACCTTCGGGACAACCAAAGGCTTATAGGTGTGATCCATCTTCATACTGTATGTTATTCACTCTCTAGGTTATATTTGGAAAACCAATAAAAAGTTTAAAAAAAAAAAAAAGAAAAAAGAAATTGAAGGTTGAGGAGAACAGTGTGAAGCTGCAGCTCATAGGATACACTGGAGATTCTGCAGACAAAAATTTTTAGCTCCTGAAGTTAAGCAACTAGTGCTCGGAAGAAAAATCTGTAAGACCCAAGAGGACGATAGTTAGGATGTATCTTGCTGGCGTTTTATTAAGGGTTAACGTCACAAGTCTATGATTCTTCACTTAAATGACTTTGGAGACATCTATGGAAAAATGATCAGCTTAAACCTTTACTAAATATAAGTACAGCTAAGTAAAGGAACAAAGAAGCCAGATATTAGATGAACTAATGCCTGATCAAACACAGGATAAGCACACATCATTATTTGCAGAAAGTGTCCACAGTCGTGCACAACCCTGTGGATATTTAAATAATTTCTGCTTTCCCCTAACACATCCAAGCAGAGTCCCCTGGGTATTTCTATGAAGTGAAGTTTTAGCCTGGCTCCCCTGCCCTCTGTTTAACACACAGGTGTCAAACACAAGGCCCGCGGGCCGAATCCGGCAAGTTGCCTTGTGTTATCCGGCCCGGCACGTGTTGCTGAGCTGTGTTCCGCAGCGGCTGCCTCGCTCGCTGAGGCAGGAGGAGGCAGGGGCAGCACAGCTCAGGGGGCGGGGCCGGCAGCTCTGTGCACAGGGGGAGAGGCCCAGAGACTGCCTGGCTCCGCCTGCTCAGTGCTCCAGCCCCGCCCCCTGCAGGCCTGGCAGGACGCTGAGCAGAGGAGCTTCCTGTCTGGCAAGAAGATGCCTGCTCCTGAGGAGGACCAATCACTGAGGCTGGTAAGTAGCTTCACTACTGGGGCCTCACCAGTTAGCCTGCCTCCCCCTCCCTGGGCCTCCTCCCCTCTCTAGCCCCCTATCTCTCCACTGGGCCTCCACCATCTGGCCTGCCTCCCCCCCCTCTCTGGGCCCCCACCCTCTGGCCCGCCTCCCCCCCCTCTCTAGCCCCCCCCCCATCTGGCCCGCCTCCTCCCCTCTCTCGCCCCCCCCATCTGGCCCGCCTCCTCCCCTCTCTAGCCCCTCTCTCTTCCCCTCTGGGCCTCCACCATCTGGCCCGCCTCCTCCCCTCTCTAGCCCCCTCTCTCTCCCCTCTGGGCCTCCACCATCTGGCCCGCCTCCTCCCCTCTCTAGCCCCCCCACTCTCCCCTCTGGGCCTCCACCATCTGGCCCGCCTCCACCATCGGGCCCGCCGCCACCAACGGGCCCGACTCCACCAGCTGGCCCGCCTCCACCATCTGGCCCGCCTCCACCATCTGGCCCGCCTCCACCATCTGGCCCGCCTCCACCATCTGGCCCGCCTCCACCATCTGGCCCGCCTCCACCATCTGGCCCGCCTCCACCATCTGGCCCGCCTCCACCATCTGGCCCGCCTCCACCATCTTCCTGATTACCATCAAGGGGCTGATTGTAACAGGAATACTGTACAAATGAAACTACTCCTTAATAGCTCTCTTAACTGGAAAGGAGAAGTTACACTTACACAGTTCTAAACTTAGGTCGGCCCTTTAAGGTACACCGTGAGGCCGATGTGGCCCCCGGGGAAAACGAGTTTGACACCCCTGGTTTAACATTAATAGGTTCCTTCTTGTCCAGGAGGCAAGAGGGACAAATATCAAGCTGCATTTAATAGGGAACACTGGAGACTCTGCACACAGCAGATGGCAGAGTCAGGTAGTAAAAAAGTCCGGGGAGATTTTTAACTCTGCAGTTAATCATTGTAGAGACTATATCAGTAGAGTGTTGCTTCCTTTAAACGCCAAATTTCATGCACATTATAACAGCATACAATGCGCCCAATTTATGAACCTGTTCTACAGTGGGTCATAACTCAGGCGCATTCTAGCGCTAACACGATATTTCTGGCTCAGGTAAACCACTTTAAAAGTGCTCTACCTGTTCCGGCAGTAATGCGCCTGGATTTGCCATACTGAAGCTATAGCTACGTCCGGTTCTAGTGCGTCCCGCCTCCCGCGCGCCCCCCGAAATCAGACGCGTTACAAAGTGCCGTAGGCGGTCTGTAATATTACAGATGGGAGGCTTTTCACTAATGCAAACGAGGCTGCGTCTGATGGCCGGCTGATAATACACCAGACTTTCGGCACAGCCCCGTTCATACATGTCCCCCTATATCTTTAGCAGCACTCCATGTACTAGGGCAGAGGTGTCAAACTGCCGGCCCTCCTGCTGTTGGGTAAACTACAACTCCCATCATGCCCACTGTTATAGATTATACAAATGCATGATGGGAGTTGTAGTTTACCCAACAGCAGGAGGGCCGGCAGTTTGACACCTCTGTACTAGGGGTTGGCATGCAAAGGAACAAAAAGGGAAAGCATCGGGAGGACAGTGGTGTTTGAAAAGCTGATTGAACGGACAGCTTTTCCACAAAAAATCCTTGACACAGTTGGAGTCGTCTTGTTTACACATAAGATCATTCTCTGGACTGGTGGTCAGAATGACATTTTACTGAAATTTAATCAGATTTTTGTTTGTCAAAATTTGGCATCGTCATTTAAGTTATTTAAAGAAAAAAAAAGAAAAAAGAAACTTTTTTCCATACATTCTTTATTTTAGTAAAAACTCCTCTAAATCCAAAACAGATGTTAAAGGGGTGTTATTGTTTCATTAAATGGTCTTCAGAATAAGGGGACAGTGAAAACAAGCAACTTTGCAATTGGATGTCATTAGCAAAGTTGCCTTGTTCTCACAGTGTCCCTTATCTTGTGTTTTTGTTTACACTGATATCCAGTGTGGGTCTAATCCCTCCTGATCCCTCTTCCTTGCAATTCACTAGCTGAGACCTCATTTACATTCTGTACAGCCCCTGGGTCTATTCAAGGAGCTGTGTGACTCAGAGTTAGGGGCCGTAGCATTTTCTGTTTCCACACCTAGCAGAAACAGACTGCAGCAGATTGTACAATGAGAAAACATGACAGTTTTGTCCCTGTGCCTAACTCTCCTGCATACACGCAGATCTGTGCTGTTCTTAGAAAGCTGTAATACATCTCCAGCTGTGAGAGATCAGTGCTCAGATTAGATTGACTGCAGTCTGTGGTATGTATACAGCTCTTATAAAATAAGACTGATAGGGAGAGACACAGTGATATGTGGACTCAGAGGGGAAGGGGGGGGGGGGACACAGGCCAGCAGTGAAGGGGGGATGATGTCATCCAGCTGGGAGGGGAAGAAACCCCCCTGCATTCACAGAGCTGGGAAGCTAAGAGAAGTGTGACTCAGCCGAAGTAAGGAAGCGATACATCCCCTTTAATGTAGACATTTTAAGATTTTAGCACAGACTTTCAAACATCTGGCTGTGAATTTTTAGCCCTCAACGAACCTAAAAACCCTCTGTGAAACCGCCTTTACAGAGGTTTTTCCACCAGTAAACATAACATTTTACAGATCAATGGAAAAGTAACACTTTTTTGCAATTTACGTGTATTTGAAAAAAATGTTTCCATTCAAGAGTTACCACATTTACTTACAAAGTATGACGCCAACTGGTGTTCAAAGTGTATTTCTGTGTGCACGTCCACTGCGCATTGGTTCGAAACGCGTAAGCGTATTTTTCATCCTTCCACACCATTTAGCCGTTTGCTTTTGGCTTTTCTAATCAAATTACCCGTTTTATCTGTACACGTTGCATGGTGTTTCTACATTGGACTACTACAAGTACATTGGTCCTGTTTGCAGGGAACAAGTAATTAGCGTCTCTCTGCCCTCCAGCGCTGCTATGTGGGTTCTCGATCATTTAGACCTTTAATTATTGCTACTGATGCGGTTTTAGTTCATTGTTTTTAGGTGGTGGGGCCCCATCTCATTCTGCCATGAATTCTAGCCCTGCTTACAATCCATCATTACCATACATTGCGTATATGAATCGGGATTAGTAGTAACACAATATTAGGGTATGTTCACACGATAAACCGCGGCGCTGCAGTACATCGTGTGTTTCGGGAACTCGCGCTAATACGTGTGTACTGCTGCGGCGCGGGGGGAATGGCAGCCCGCCGGCCCCATAGACATGCATTTCTAGCGGTGCGTATTCACCGCAAATAATTGACATGTCACTTATCTCCCCCCGCGGCGTATTGTACGAGCAGGGAGAGGAGGCGTAATCCATAGTTCTCTATGAGAGCCGTGGATTACCGTAATTATGGGGCGCATTTCCCTCGTATTAAGCCCAGTACGCCGCGAAATACACGGCGAAATGCGCCCCAAAATAAGCCGTGTGAACGTACCCGTGCTGCTTACAGAATGTTACACACAAAGCACATGAAATGCATTACATTTTTAGCATTATGACCGGCTGGCTCGATGCTCTTCCACAGTACATTTTCTACATCTACTTTTGGAAGACTTACTGTAACGACAATGACGCTGCTGTCTGGCCTCCATTCCGACTCTTTGTAAGCTCCAAACTGGGCGGCTGCCTTTGCCGACTCCTTGTAACTGGCTATTAATACGCTGGGCTAAAACACAGAAGAGAACAATATGAGAAGACGGAATAAGCAAGCAAACAACTATAATCTCAGCTAAGGGAGCTTCTGTCTCAGACATTTATGGCATATCGATTGGACCTGCACCTATCTCAAAGACGGGCCCCCTAAAATCTTGATGCAGAATGGAGAGGAGGGCACATCTCCACGGTACTCTCCATTCTGTTCTATGGGAGGTCTCAGTTCTCTGTTTGGTTGCACTTGAAACACCGACTTAAAGGGAATCTGTCGCCAATTTTTTTTTTTTTTTACTTATAAATCAAGCCCTGAAACCTATTTTTTTCCTCTCAGTCGTTTTTATTCCTGATTGTAGATTTCTCTATATATGATTGTGGGGAAGACATTATTGCTTGCACTGCTTTAAAAGCAGTCACAGAGATACTTTTTCAGCAGCTTTTATGCCCATAGGATTCTTAAGACCGTTTCTGTCCCATAGACTTGTATAGGACAGTTTTTCACTGTGAAGGGAGGTGAGAGGAGGAGCTGTGACAAACTCCTCTTGTGACTGGTGGATTCTGTGTTATCTGTACACAATGGTGTCTCCTTTCAGTGTGACCCTGCTTTTACTGATAATGAGCAGACACTGCTGAAAAGCTCTCTAAACAGAACAGGAAGTGTCAGACTAATTATTAGGCCTAGTGGCCAAAGTGAAAACTGCAGGGGCTTAAAGGGGTTTTGCCACGATGTAATGTTGACGTGGGATCCTCCAAAATGGGTTTTTAATCACTTTTCTAAATATATGGATTAAAAAAAATTTCAGCCTGAGAGAGCTACAGCCTTCCTTACATGCCCTTGGTTACTTCAAAGTTTGTATTAGATACGGCCTGACGGAGCTGCGGGCCCGGGGCTTGCGCAGAGAGAGCTTCTTATCTGATAAGACTGAGCTGCAGAAGTTTTCAAGGCACCGGGTAGCAATAGTTTTCTTTTGTATACAGAATAAACTAGTTGTAGTGTGAATTAGATCCCTGCTTTATCTGTTGGCGGGGAACAGGGAAGGAGCTTTCAAGCTGCTGAGGAGAAAAACTGTTGTCTTTTGTATACAGAATCCACAAGTTATAGTTTGATTATTTCAGTGAACATTTCACACGATCCCTTATGCAGCTTTGTGCTCTGGCTGTGTGCGTCTCTCTCTCTTTCAGCTCCGTGATTTGTTTTACATTAGCTTCTTAGCAGATAAGGCTTCCCTTGGCAAAACCCTTTAAAAATTTAAATTAAAAAATATTGAAAGTGATTTTGGAAAAAAAAAAAAAAAAATTCTACAAAATGTGTTTAACATAAAAATGTGAGTTAAACAAGAAGTCATTTTTTGAGAACACATTCCCTTTAAATAAACGGAAGTGTCGCCTCCCTCCAGTCAGTATCAAGACAGGTGGGTGTCCCAAATATTTGACCTACACCTATCTGATATTCATGGCGTATCTTATTGAAAGGTCATAGATGTCTGAGGTGGGAGCACCCCCTTAACTGTGCACAGGATTATTTTTTTTATTTTTTATTTTTTTTTAAAAAATGAACCCATCATCATCTGAAAACAAAATTAAACCAATATTTTAAACATTTTCAAACTAAAAAAAAACAAATGTGCTGGGAAGGGCACACAAACAAGCTCAAATGTACAACACATTGACAAACAGCAGTTATAAATCAAGAAAAACGATAAAGATAAAAGGTCTGTCAATCGAAAAACTTGAGTGCAAAATATATAAAAGATGAATATCTTTATTCTACAGAGTAAATGGACACACAAAAGCAATTAAAGTACTACAAGATACACAAAACCTAGCCAACAACACGCCATGATGAGGATTAATATGGCCATAACAACTCCAAGGGGTTCTCCGGGACTATTTGTTATCGGGCTCACAACTGTTTTATATTAAACATTGTAATTCAACCCCGTCCTGCCCTTTCCCCTACAAACCCTGTGATGTTCATTGATCAGGATGGGGGGGGGGGGCACTTAGTTTATCTTTGAGTCCCCGCTGGCAGAACTTAGTAATGGGAGCAGAGGACAGCAGTTCAGAGCTGAAGGGCTGTGTACTGCCGTCATGAAAATGAAGACTGCAGCTCTGTACAAATTACATAGTGACTTATGAGTTCTAACTATGATTATTATCACTACAGCTCTCTTCTGCAGGGCAAAAAAAAAGGCCCTTTATTTCTTTTCATTCCCCTATTCAACTTGACTTTTTGAAAAAGGGGCGTTTGGACCGAAACGTCTTGACACATAAGTCATGTTTATTGTATTTATACCCTACCTGGAGCATGTAAATAAAATTAACATTGCATTGAGACGGGTGCATTTAAACCTTTTTTTTCATCGCCTACGATAGCACCCCCGGGGAAAAAGTAAAAACCCCATAGAGTGCCATCCTTTCTAAATTTATTTTTTTTATCATGACAGCAAGTACAAGCTGGGGGAATTCACACTTATGTCAGCAACATGTCCCAGCAGTAACAACGTGTAGGGAAGTCCTCATTGTAATGCTTTTAGGATTTTTAGGAAAGAGATGCGGAGAAAACTGGCACTCCCAAAGCAGGAAGTTTCACGCAAAAAAAAAGGGGTCTTTTTAGGATAATAAAAAGGCAAAAAAAAAGAGACCACAGACCGTAGTGGAAATACTATTTTACTTCTCCAATATAAATGCTGGTTTAAAGTGCTACTAATGAAGTCTTTAAACTCCCGGATAACCCCTTTAACTCTCAGTAGTACAATGCAAAAGAACAAGTAGGCAAGAAAAAAAAAAATAAATAAATGCAAATATAAGTAGTGGTAGTGAGACTATTCATGACGCAGTGTAGCGATTTGGCATAGGATGTATCGGCATATATATTTTATTTCAAGTCTCTTTTTCCCTTACCCTACGGACATACCCCTTCACTATCTAGGTGTTAAGGCTCTCACAATATAATGTGCTTGGTAGCCGACTGCCCGATTGTGTCACTGTTACCATACATTGGGGTTCAACAACAAATGTTTAACTTATAGTGATTTTTGCTTAAACAAGAACCGGTTATATTTCCAGTGGCTGTGGAGTTCCCAGAGTGGTGGCACATTTTGCAGGAGTTACCGACATAAAAATGACCCCGACTTCCCAAAAATATATAATAAAGTTGGTCCAGTTAGTTCGATGCAAAGGAGAAAGAAATTGGGTCCGGCCAGTAATCGCTGCACCCCATTAATCTTCAGCCTCATCACATAGGAGTGGGTAAATTGGATGACATGAGCAGGCCAAAGCGCCTGCCCCTGACCAGGGAAAAGATTTCCACTCCCCCATGGCAACAGATTTTCATTCAAGCAAACTTTTTTTCACAACCTGCTTTTCAAAGAAGTAAGACCCGTTCAACCATTCATCAAAACAGACGGTTTGGCTTTGAGGCAATTCTTCCCTTTATAATTAACCCTGACATTGTTAGATGAGATTTGCCCTGTGGTCCCCCGAATTTTTGGCGGGCCTCCCAACCTCAAGTTTAGTGTAGAGAGAAGGAAGGCAAAGGGGGGCCGTTCCTAGCCTGGAAATCAATATATCAGAATTGCGAGGTCCATTGTAATGCAGGATCTGATGTAGGCCCGATAACTATTTCTCAAACAAATTCAGAACTCCACAAATTTTTCCCTGCAGTGTTTTGCAATAATTTTACAATTAATATTTTTAATTTCTTTTCTAAAGTCCGTATCCCAAAAAATATATTTTTACACAATGAAAAGCAAAATGGTAACAATGTTTTGAACTAGTGCCTTTTCATGGTTTCATATCTCGCACCATCGCAACCTACAGCTTTGTACATTAGCTATGTAAATAATTACATACAGTCCCATCTTACACATAAAAAAATTTGACTTGAAAGTATTTAGCATTCTGGCTTAGTTATCAGCAGAATTACTTTTCCCCTGTAATACTGCATTGTTATACTGTTTTTGCCATTCCTATAAAAATCAAAATGTAAAATTTTTTTATTTATTTTGTTAGTAATTTGAAATCCCACCTTTGGTGGCTTTCAGCTCCATTCCTGAATCCTTCTGGGCTCCTGGATCAGTTACAATCATATCTTTGAAAAACCCAAAAATTCTGATCCCTTGGTTGGCCTTCTACAATCCCCAATGTTTGCCCTGCAAACTGGGACTTGGAATACAAATACAGCTTTATTGTTCAATAACTCTAACCCACCAAGATTGCAAAGATCAAAACAATTTGTATTACCCATTTGCCCTTGTCAGAGTTGGTCGTTCTACCTAAATAAGCTTTGATTTAATTGTATCATAATAAGGTGATAACCCAAGCCTGATTGACCATATACCTACAGTAAAGATTATCACTTAAAAAATGCGCCGTGTATGAGGGAGTCAGAGGTTTTGGGAAAATTGAGGAGTCTCGAAGTCAGGGCTTCGCTTGCCAACTCCACAGCCCTGTTATTAAATTTCACTTCGCTTACACAGAATGTTTATTATGTTTTAATATTTTCCACCGAATTGGCACAAATGGTCCATTATATATTTCCCCCACTTTTGCCGGGTTTAATATTTGCCGCAATGGTTGCGCCATAAATGGCCCTTGGCAACTGGTGCTGTGCAGGTATTTGCAAAATGCACCGTTTCAATTATTGCTTCTCTTCAGTCATTCACTCAATGTCCGAGTTATAACCAAGTAACGAATATTGCCTACAGCTGTCCACCCTCTTCCAAATAAAATGTCAACCACATATCACGGCCTTAGGCAGAGTATTGTTTTTTTTTAAATTGCACATTTGCAGCAGTTTTTTTTGTAAGCACAAAGCTAAGATGGGGTCCCGCAAAACACGAGAAGAAAACAAAAGATTTTTCCCTTGTACTTTTTTTTCTCTCTTGACCATGGCCCGGCTCCAAAATCCTGGTTTTTGGGCTTACTAGTACTTGCTGCAAAAATCCTTATTTATGAACCCAGCCTTATGTAAATCCGCGCTGTTAAAACATGGGCAATGTATACTCCCCTTTACCCTCAGTGGTTTTTCCACATCTTTTTCTTCAGCAACAGAGGCCAAATTGGGTTTTCAGCACCATTTTCATCTTATTTGGGCTTAATAAATATCGTTTATAGTTTTTTTGGAAAATAACAATTCAAATTGTGTTCTTTTGGTGAACTGACCACTAACAATATAATGGTTAATTTTCTCCCTATTGTTTTGCCAGCTGTCATCTGTAATTAGACTATTTAGGCATTTTCACGACATCCTTTTTTGGATGCTTATTTGGCTTTTTAGGCTCTCCGACCAATAGGGTCCAAAACGCCTGCAGAACACTTCCCATTGACGGCCATGCAAAATCATGTTTTGTTCAAGACTACGCCTGAATTTTTATAAAACCCAAGAATTTTTTTGGCACGTACTGGTCCCCCGCGCCTTGCAAAAACCAATTGACATAAATAATTCTTTGAGAAGTTTTGCAACGCAATAGTTTAAAGGGGAATATCGACCACTAGGCTTGTTTTTAAAACCTGAGTCAGACAGCAGTTTTTTATAATACACCCACTCTATTTCTCCCTCCGGTTTGTGAGTGGCACTCTATAGCAGGTTAGTTAAGCATATCTAGTAAACCTCTAATTATCTGAGCCGGTTAGGGTATTTTTTCACACGCTTTAGGCCCCGAGGTCCCCCACGCACAGACAAATACTGGTGGTTATAAGTTCCTAACCGGTTAAAACTTGTAACTGTTTTTTCGGGCCGTTGCAAACCTTCAACGCCCGCAAGGGGGGTGGGGGTGGGGGGGGGGGGGGGGGGGTGAGGGTCGTGACTTTTTTTTCCCTGCACTATCTTCCTTTCTCTCCCTTTTTCCTTCTCTTTCTTCATTCTTTTTTCCTTTTTCTTTCCCCCTTTCCTATTTTTTTTTTCACCCTCTCTTTTTTCTCTTCATTTTCTGTCTTCCTCTTCCCCCCTTTTTTTTGCTTTTTCCTGTTTTTTTTCCCTTCCTTTTTTCTCATTTTTCTTTTTTTTTCCTTCCCCTCCCCGTTTCCTTCCTTTTGTTCTTCTTCCTTCTCTTCTTTTTTTCCTTTCTTTCCTTCCTTTTTTTCTTTTCCCCTTCCCCTTTTCTCCTTCCTCTTTCTCTTCTTCCTTTTTTCCCTCCCTCCTTTCTCTCTTTCCCCCCCCCCCCCTCTTCGCGCCTAATTTTAGCGGAAAAAGCCCTCCCCCTTCACCTATGTTCATATACCGTACCCCGAAAACAGACCGATGGCGGATGGTAAATAAAAACAGGTACCAAAGCTGATAAATCCCGTGCCAGTGTGGACCACTAAGCGGGTTTTTCCGTAGAGGTCCATTTTTAAAGTTTGTCAGCCGTTTGCCGAGACCTGTTTTTTTCAAAAACCGAAAACCTGTAAAAAATAATCGTGCTGCCAAACCCGTGTGCCCGAGGTTTACATAAAGCCGCTAGTATTTTGAAGCATAACCGTCATGCGATTGCGTTTAATAATACGCAAAAAAATGCATGGCCGCAATTAACGGTAAATTCATAGCTTTCAGAGAGCTAGATGATGATTATGCCGTCCTGTCCCTTTCTCCCCCCCCCCACCCCCCGATGCGTACAAATACTAATAGTATTGTACACACGGGCGAGACAGTTTGGACATGTCAATTTGTTAGCGGGCGAATACACCACTTCACTCTCCGCTGATAACGCATGTCAATTGGAAACCAGTTGCCCCTGGCCCTCCCCCTCGTCCTCTCCCCTCCCCCTCCCCCTCCCCCTCCTTTCCCCCCCTTCCCTCCCCTACCCCCCACCCCCCCCCCCTCCCCCTCCCCCTCCCCCTCCTTTCCCCCCCACCCCCCCCTCCACCCCTCCAATGCTCCGCAATGTACCTCGCTGATCAGCACAAGTGGTATCCAAAAACCACCCGGCTATTGCGCCGTGCGTTCCTTGCTTAACTAAAAACAATCCACAATAAGCCCCCATGTGAACATACCCTTACACAGACAAGTTGCAGGAGATGTTTACATGTGCTGTGAGGACTGAAAACCAAACGGCTTATTCTGTTAATCTTGCTAGAGATAATAGTTTTAACACTCTTGACTCAGTCGGTCCAAGAGATAACCTCCACTACTTACCCTTCCTACTCTAAGCTTCTGTGCTCTAAATCAGTAAACAGGGTTATGGTCAGGGTAACCATAGAAACCCTGTGCTCACTCAGAGTGCTATAAAAGGTCCTTCCTAATCTCCCACTAAAGTAAAATCTAATTGACCCACTTATTTAGAAAAAGGTCCCTGTCTCATATTACCTTTCTCTTCCACCTATGAAAAACTAAATCTTTAAGAGGGAGAAAAACCGCCTTTTAAAAAGTATAGAGGCAGAAAGAAATTTCCCCACCCCCCCACCTCGGCATTCCAGCGTTTGTTTTCCTTGTTGAAAAATTTTCAAAAAGATACATGCCATTTTTTCAGAGCGGGCACAGTGTCCCCACCCATGCCTAAAATAGTACCCCCCATGGTGAATGTTTTTCCCTTAATTGGGGATAAGGAGAGTTTATGGCCATCAAGATGAACATCTGGGTGGCGTTGGAGGCGTCATATTTTGTACCCTGGGTATGTTCAAAAAGTGTGCTTTAAATTAATTTGTTTTTTAATGGCGTATCAATTAACCAAGGGTTACAATACATTCATCTTCTATAGATTTTTGCACTCACACGGTTCTTTAAAACCCATTTTCTACTCCTGCTGCTTATCTTAATATATCATTTTAAAACATTTTTTGTAATTATCAATCTTGCATAAAGATTTTTTTTCCAAATCTTTTCAGTTTTCTCTTTCCCCCTGGATCAGTCCACAATAGGCGCTGATGTTTTTGGTAGTTTTATATTTTTTTTTTACCCAAGTAGGTTAGATGTGAGCTTTGCTGCAATAGACAGGGAACAGAAAAAAAAAAATCTGCAGAGGGTGGGGTAAAGTGGTAATGAACAACCTGTAGTTGTTCCTCGTGATTTTCTTGAGGGAATCTGAGCCCTGCAACACAACAGGGAAAAGGAGATACAACACATCCCTTACTGACAAAAATGTTCCTGCACAATTCCAAGGACATGGATAAGGTTACTGAATGGGACTAATCTATGTTCAAAACCACTGCAAAATCTGCCACACGCAAAGGACTAAGGGTGCGTTTATATTAATTGGTGTATTCCTGCAAAAAAAAAAAAAAAAAAAAAACACAACAGAAAATGTTTTTCCCCTTTTAAGGATGGTTCACTCAGGATCACATCGTTTTTTTAAAATGCCTTGGTTTGGATCCATGTTTCGGATCCAAACTTCATCTAACTCCGAACTCAGCGTTGCCGCTAGCTGTTGGATGCCGTCCAAAGAAATGACGACGTTATTTTTTTATCTGTTTAAACCACGCAGCGGAACGCACCTATTTAAAAACTATAGGGTTGTGTTTCTGCCTCGTCACAAAAACATAACCAAAACACGCAACTCAACACTTGTTTTGGACGCTATTCACGCTGAAGTTTTTCCAATCCCCCCCTCTCCCCATATTTTTTTTTTCAGACTGAAAAACGCCATGTGAACATACCCAAAGACCTACTCAAAATTACACTTAGACAACCTGCGGGGTAACATGAAATATTTTCTCACATGGCATACCTCATCTCATTAAAAGGGAAATATGTGTCGCCCAATTTTTTTTTTTTTACTTAATAAAAAATTCAAAAAGCCTCCTGATCCATAAGTCCTATTTTTTCCCTCTCGGTGGGCCGTTTTTTTATTTCCCTGATTGTAAAGAATGTTTCCTCTATTTCGGGGTCGGTGTCGGCCGTCTATACAGGCAGTGCCCCCCCGGGTATTACAATAAACGGGAATAGTGGAACTGTAGTTTTTGGTTCCTTACGTTGAAATTGTATACAAGTCAGAACAGGTAAAAATGAATTAAAAAATGCAATACCTATTTTTTTTTTTTTTTTAGTATTTTGGGATAGTTGCAGGGAACAGTTTGTTTTAACATTTGCTTTTGCTGTCCTGTGCCCTTTTTTAGAAGAAGATTTTTACACTAACATTGTCAGTATCCTCATGTTTCCAGCTGTGGGCATGCCCAGGCACTTGGTTTTTTCAAGGGGGGGCGTGACTCAGTGTTGAATGTCAGCCACGCCCCATAAGTCCTTCCGTTTTTGGTAACTAATGAGAGACGTATGCAAGTCCCGAAAACATGTAAGTAGGGGACTGCCCTTTTATAATGAATGGTGGGGGGAAGACATTCTTTGCTTTGCACGCTTTAAAACAGCAGTCCAGAGAGATACATCAGGCAGCTTCATGCCCGAAAGTGAAGACTTAAAGACAGATTCTGGTCCATAGACTTGTAATAGGAGAAGTTTTTTTTCACTGTGAAGGGAGGGAAGAGGGTGCGCTTGAGACATCCCTCTTGTGACTTTGGTGGATTCCCTGAGGTTTTTTTTTATTCTGTACAAATGGTGTCCTCCCTTCAGTGTGAAACCCTGGGCCTATTTTAACTTGATTAAGAGCAACTACCTGAAAACTCTTCCCTCTAGAGAAACATGAAGTGGGACAGACAATATATTTAGGCCCATAGTGGCCCGAAGTGAAAAACCTTGCAAGGACTTTTAAGAAATATTAAAAAAAAAATTATTGGAAAAGTATCAAGAATATTTTTAAAAAACAAACCAAAATACCTAAAAAATGATGTGTTTAACCATAAAAATTGTGAGTTAAAACAATACACTACCAAAAAAGCAAGCCACCAAAGGCAAACCATTAACCAACAAACTTGCTCATCCAAGCTGGCTTCTACCTCGCACACTGATAGGCTATTATGCAAAATGAGTAAACAGGAGTAATATGTGTAACACCTCCTCACTTGCAATCCAGGAAAAATTGTCAATCCCCTGACAAGTAAATATTCCAACAGGACCGATCTAACCCTACGAAACTCATAATCAATTACCCTGAACAAGAAGCAGCAGAAAACCATCTTCCCCTATGAAACCATTTTAGTTATTCTGGGAGTATAAGCTCCACATGTTTTTTGATTCTCTGGCCCACGACCCCACTATTTTCTTCTGAAGAATAGGAAATGAAATCAAATTCTTTGGTCATAAACAGGGGAAATGTATAAAAAAAAAAAATTGGGTGAGAAGAAAAAAAAAAAATAAAAAAAAGTACTTGTGTATATCTATTTATCTATAGACACCCAGAAAAATATTTCAAGCTACTACTTTTTAGGCCATGTTTCAGACCGGCTTATTATTTTCAAAGCCGAAATTAACGAGCCGGAATGCGCTCGAATTCGGCTATGAATAATGGCCGGGGCCCGAAGCGCCGGCGGGGCGCCGCTCCCCGCCAGGTCCCCCATGACATGCCAATTATTCCACTGCGGCGTATTTGCGCCCTGGTTAAAGTTGGCTAGGTCCACTTTCCTACACCCCCCCCCCCGCTGGGGGCGGATTTGCCGAGCGGGTTAGGAGCAACGGAATCTCCCACTGTTTCTCAATGAAGCAGTGGAAGTTACCGTAATTACTACTACTACCTACTACTTACTCTAACTTACAATTTATACTGCGACCGGATTCAGCCGTTACTGCAGCGCAAATCCGTGGTCGCATACGGCGCCATCCGTGGCGGAATAGCCGGTGTGAACATGGGCCTTAGGTTTAATCCTTGCTATTACCGAACAAGCTATAGGTGTGGATCCAGCTTCTCACAGAGCCTGAAATGGCAAGAAAATTAAAGCAAGGTTTCACCACGATGTCCTGCCGGCGCACACAGATACACATAGTGAGTTTACGGGAGCTCGCGCTAAATACACACTCTTACTCCCGCGGCCCGTGGGGGAGCCGGCCAAGCCCCCCCCGCCAGTCCCAATAGACACATTTCATTACTCCACGCGCGTATTCGCCGCAATAATTGACATGTCACTTATCTCTCCCTGCCCCGTACAATTTAACGATCGTATTGTAACGAGCGGGAAGGCGTGGTAATCCCATAAGTTTCTCTATGAAAAACTGATGAATTACTACCGTAATTTTATGGTGGGCCATTTTTTAAAAGCCAAAATAAACCGTGTGAACATTAGCCTTAGATTTTCCCAAAGGGTTTTATTTTTCAACGCCCTTCAGAATTTGAAACGTGGATTCCACATTAAAAGTCCTCATGTTGTAACCTGTGTCCCCCATTTTGTTTGGGCTATTTCAATATCAAATCTATAGGAGTTTTCCAGAAGCAGAGCGGAACAAAACCCACTCCCTGTAACCTCCGAAAGCACCTCCAGTAGAACAGAATGGAGAGTCCCTGCTTCTGTAAGTTCAAGCGGCCCCGTTCGTTTTTCAGTTCTCCATGCAAAGTGGAATGAAAACCTAGATGCTATGTCCCTCCCCAATAATACCGCACACTACACATAGCAGGTAGGATCCTCTCCCCTTTTTAAGGGCTTATCTCCCCCACCAGAAAAGGGTTTTCTCAGCGGTTTAATAAAACAGACTGTTTTTTTCCAGATTTGAAAAACCTTTTTTATAATTGAATTTTAATAGAAAAAATCCGTGCAAGCAGTTCAAGGTGCATGGATTTTTGCAGCCGGATGGTATTTTTTGACACCCACTGCCGGCGGTCCCTCTCCCAGAAAACCTAGTTTTCCATTCTTCCCTTCCAACCGCCGTTTTTTCCGTCCAAAACATAACATTGTGAAACGGAAGCGGCGGCAAAAATATGAAATCCCACAAACCGCACACAATTAGCCGTCCCCCCTGCGTACCACAAGAAACCAACCACACCATCAGAAAAACCCGACCAATAATTTTGTACTTTTTGCCGGGGGGAAACCTGCCACAAGAGGGGTTATGCCCCCACTTAAACTGATGGGCAAACCACAATCTAGTTCAGACCTGCTGTTTCGGCGCTGGAGGTCCCCCTTAATTCAGTAAGATTCTGCAAAAGTTATCAAGTAGTTTAATGCTCAAATCTGCAGTTTTCATCCAGCCGTCATATAAAAAAGTCCATTTTTTTTTTTATTTTGCAAGTTTTAGATGCAATTTAACCCCCTCAAATCTTATTCAATGAGCAGGTTATAGCCCCCCGCCCCCCACACCAAATGCAAGCTCCCCCCTAACCTGGCAGTTATTTTCACAAGTTTGTTATTACCTAAATCAAAGTAAAAGTTTTTTATAAGTTTGAAGGTTTGGCGGGGGCTAAGCCTTAAGGTGGGCTGGGCAATGAAAAAAACTGAACTTTTTAAATACCTCAGGCCTGAAAACTGCAGATTTTGAGCTATTTAAAATTACCTGCGAAAACCCTTCCGAGCATCTTACAAATAAGGGAACACAGCGCTGGAAACAAGCCAAGGTTCCCTGACACTAGCTTGAGCTGTCCTCAGCAGGTGGGCATAACCTATTAGAACCGGAGGTTTTTCTCTTTTATATAATTCTCCCATAGTACAGCGCCCCAGAAGCAGCAGAAAATAGAGAGGCCAATACAGAGGCAAGTACAAGCAGTTGAAATCCAGTACAGAGTGGGAGATAAAAAACACAAAGGACCTGGTTCAAAATCTGCAATCAAGGTTTTAATTTCCCAAATTCCATCAAAATCAGATCCCATCAGTCCATCAAAACATTTATATTGCGGGCTGCCTCTGTGTGCTGCTCTGGTGGCCCCCCCCCTTTCCCTTCCATCCCTGCAGGAGCTCCTTCCCCTCCTCCCTCACCTCCTCTCATAGACTCCCTCTGTAGAGCAGCATGTAACCTGCTACAACACTGACCAGATCCAAATGCCCAATACATAGCTTAGCAATTTCTGCAAGGGGAAAATCAGGAGTATATCCGAGGGGGGAGCCTTGATAAAATTGAGAACATGCTTCTCTCACAAATATAATACAAGGTTTCTCTTCTATTTGCATGTAATATGTGGTTTATGCCAGAAGGACCGAAGCGTACACATTAAATCTCAGAACAGGTCCCCATTTTCTTTTCTGCCATGAAAACAAAATCCTAGATAATAGTTAATGATCAACCATATACAGGTCAAATGAACTCAGGGATGGCGAAACAACCTAAACAAAACCCTACCTTAAAAGATCTGGGGGAGTTTTCCAGCTTGTCAGTGCCTCATAACGTATACACAATTTACACATTCATTAACATTTTCTTTTTAAAATTGCTTATTTTTTGTGTATTACTATTGTTTGTACAATGGCTAAGAACTGTGGTCCGGTCAAGAAGATGGAATGCACAGTAAACAAAGTCTTTCCTATAACATTTTATAATAAAAGTATAGTGCCAGGAGACTGGTGGCCCAAGGCAAGTAGTGGCTTCCCCCATCTTCTAATATAAGACCTCCAAGTCTTGCCCACAGGTAAAACTCTATAGACCAGTAAAAGTTTTTAACATTGCCACCTGTGGGAAATACTGATTTTGAAGGGGGCTTTTCATAAGGGACTATATACAGAAATATGTGGACAATTACAATATTATAAGTGATTGCCAGCATGGTTTTTACTAAGGACAGAAGCTGTCAGAAGACCCGGATCTGTGATTTCTTTTTTATGAAATGAGGTGAAGTGTATTCCTGGATAGCGGGGCAGCCTGTGGAATATTGTGGTTTTCTAAGAACTTTGCTAAGGCATTTTGCAACTGTCCCTCAT
This sequence comes from Phyllomedusa bahiana, assembly GCA_025379985.1. Classification (NCBI taxonomy): domain Eukaryota; kingdom Metazoa; phylum Chordata; class Amphibia; order Anura; family Hylidae; genus Phyllomedusa; species Phyllomedusa bahiana. The sequence continues at coordinate 62,562 of JAODAL010023497.1, forward strand.
CAAGCGTTGGGTTTT